>HG995386.1:30000000-30251470 GCA_905333075.3 Atethmia centrago | reverse complement strand
TTCGCTCCGTACGTCGCTGGCCCGCGCGGAGACGCGTCTTTTGACACCTCGCACGTGCGCCTAGCGAATATAGAACTGCAAAAAATTTCATATAAATTATATTCACAAACCTTCGAAATCCACCTTAGAGAAACAGTAATTACGTCAAATCGTTATAACTTTGCATCCAGGTGACGCATTTTGAAGCTGTTTTCAGCAATTTTGATTGTTTTTAGGCTCCGTCCTACGTTTTGACTAATAAAAATTGACATAGACGCGAAAAAATTTTTCGTTCATACATTGCTTCACGAATACTATAATATTACAAACAAAATTTTTTATCTCTAAATTTTCACTGCAAATTTTCTTTATATTAGTTTCAATAGTTACTTACCTGCCTTACCCGTATTCTGGTGCGCATTCCGCGTGCTCGAGTCCTGTTTGTTAGCCGAAAGTTCAGTTTTTCACACATTTTTCAGTCGAAAAACACGTTTTTTGACCAAAACTCAAAATTTTTGTTCCGCATAAATTTCATTCGCTCCGTACGTCGCTGGCCCGCGCGGAGACGCGTCTTTTGACACCTCGCACGTGCGCCTAGCGAATATAGAACTGCAAAAAATTTCATATAAATTATATTCACAAACCTTCGAAATCCACCTTAGAGAAACAGTAATTACGTCAAATCGTTATAACTTTGCATCCAGGTGACGCATTTTGAAGCTGTTTTCAGCAATTTTGATTGTTTTTAGGCTCCGTCCTACGTTTTGACTAATAAAAATTGACATAGACGCGAAAAAATTTTTTCGTTCATACATTGCTTCACGAATACTATAATATTACAAACAAAATTTTTTATCTCTAAATTTTCACTGCAAATTTTCTTTATATTAGTTTCAATAGTTACTTACCTGCCTTACCCGTATTCTGGTGCGCATTCCGCGTGCTCGAGTCCTGTTTGTTAGCCGAAAGTTCAGTTTTTCACACATTTTTCAGTCGAAAAACACGTTTTTTGACCAAAACTCAAAATTTTTGTTCCGCATAAATTTCATTCGCTCCGTACGTCGCTGGCCCGCGCGGAGACGCGTCTTTTGACACCTCGCACGTGCGCCTAGCGAATATAGAACTGCAAAAAATTTCATATAAATTATATTCACAAACCTTCGAAATCCACCTTAGAGAAACAGTAATTACGTCAAATCGTTATAACTTTGCATCCAGGTGACGCATTTTGAAGCTGTTTTCAGCAATTTTGATTGTTTTTAGGCTCCGTCCTACGTTTTGACTAATAAAAATTGACATAGACGCGAAAAAATTTTTTCGTTCATACATTGCTTCACGAATACTATAATATTACAAACAAAATTTTTTATCTCTAAATTTTCACTGCAAATTTTCTTTATATTAGTTTCAATAGTTACTTACCTGCCTTACCCGTATTCTGGTGCGCATTCCGCGTGCTCGAGTCCTGTTTGTTAGCCGAAAGTTCAGTTTGTCACACATTTTTCAGTCGAAAAACACGTTTTTTGACCAAAACTCAAAATTTTTGTTCCGCATAAATTTCATTCGCTCCGTACGTCGCTGGCCCGCGCGGAGACGCGTCTTTTGACACCTCGCACGTGCGCCTAGCGAATATAGAACTGCAAAAAATTTCATATAAATTATATTCACAAACCTTCGAAATCCACCTTAGAGAAACAGTAATTACGTCAAATCGTTATAACTTTGCATCCAGGTGACGCATTTTGAAGCTGTTTTCAGCAATTTTGATTGTTTTTAGGCTCCGTCCTACGTTTTGACTAATAAAAATTGACATAGACGCGAAAAAATTTTTTCGTTCATACATTGCTTCACGAATACTATAATATTACAAACAAAATTTTTTATCTCTAAATTTTCACTGCAAATTTTCTTTATATTAGTTTCAATAGTTACTTACCTGCCTTACCCGTATTCTGGTGCGCATTCCGCGTGCTCGAGTCCTGTTTGTTAGCCGAAAGTTCAGTTTTTCACACATTTTTCAGTCGAAAAACACGTTTTTTGACCAAAACTCAAAATTTTTGTTCCGCATAAATTTCATTCGCTCCGTACGTCGCTGGCCCGCGCGGAGACGCGTCTTTTGACACCTCGCACGTGCGCCTAGCGAATATAGAACTGCAAAAAATTTCATATAAATTATATTCACAAACCTTCGAAATCCACCTTAGAGAAACAGTAATTACGTCAAATCGTTATAACTTTGCATCCAGGTGACGCATTTTGAAGCTGTTTTCAGCAATTTTGATTGTTTTTAGGCTCCGTCCTACGTTTTGACTAATAAAAATTGACATAGACGCGAAAAAATTTTTTCGTTCATACATTGCTTCACGAATACTATAATATTACAAACAAAATTTTTTATCTCTAAATTTTCACTGCAAATTTTCTTTATATTAGTTTCAATAGTTACTTACCTGCCTTACCCGTATTCTGGTGCGCATTCCGCGTGCTCGAGTCCTGTTTGTTAGCCGAAAGTTCAGTTTTTCACACATTTTTCAGTCGAAAAACACGTTTTTTGACCAAAACTCAAAATTTTTGTTCCGCATAAATTTCATTCGCTCCGTACGTCGCTGGCCCGCGCGGAGACGCGTCTTTTGACACCTCGCACGTGCGCCTAGCGAATATAGAACTGCAAAAAATTTCATATAAATTATATTCACAAACCTTCGAAATCCACCTTAGAGAAACAGTAATTACGTCAAATCGTTATAACTTTGCATCCAGGTGACGCATTTTGAAGCTGTTTTCAGCAATTTTGATTGTTTTTAGGCTCCGTCCTACGTTTTGACTAATAAAAATTGACATAGACGCGAAAAAATTTTTTCGTTCATACATTGCTTCACGAATACTATAATATTACAAACAAAATTTTTTATCTCTAAATTTTCACTGCAAATTTTCTTTATATTAGTTTCAATAGTTACTTACCTGCCTTACCCGTATTCTGGTGCGCATTCCGCGTGCTCGAGTCCTGTTTGTTAGCCGAAAGTTCAGTTTTTCACACATTTTTCAGTCGAAAAACACGTTTTTTGACCAAAACTCAAAATTTTTGTTCCGCATAAATTTCATTCGCTCCGTACGTCGCTGGCCCGCGCGGAGACGCGTCTTTTGACACCTCGCACGTGCGCCTAGCGAATATAGAACTGCAAAAAATTTCATATAAATTATATTCACAAACCTTCGAAATCCACCTTAGAGAAACAGTAATTACGTCAAATCGTTATAACTTTGCATCCAGGTGACGCATTTTGAAGCTGTTTTCAGCAATTTTGATTGTTTTTAGGCTCCGTCCTACGTTTTGACTAATAAAAATTGACATAGACGCGAAAAAATTTTTTCGTTCATACATTGCTTCACGAATACTATAATATTACAAACAAAATTTTTTATCTCTAAATTTTCACTGCAAATTTTCTTTATATTAGTTTCAATAGTTACTTACCTGCCTTACCCGTATTCTGGTGCGCATTCCGCGTGCTCGAGTCCTGTTTGTTAGCCGAAAGTTCAGTTTGTCACACATTTTTCAGTCGAAAAACACGTTTTTTGACCAAAACTCAAAATTTTTGTTCCGCATAAATTTCATTCGCTCCGTACGTCGCTGGCCCGCGCGGAGACGCGTCTTTTGACACCTCGCACGTGCGCCTAGCGAATATAGAACTGCAAAAAATTTCATATAAATTATATTCACAAACCTTCGAAATCCACCTTAGAGAAACAGTAATTACGTCAAATCGTTATAACTTTGCATCCAGGTGACGCATTTTGAAGCTGTTTTCAGCAATTTTGATTGTTTTTAGGCTCCGTCCTACGTTTTGACTAATAAAAATTGACATAGACGCGAAAAAATTTTTTCGTTCATACATTGCTTCACGAATACTATAATATTACAAACAAAATTTTTTATCTCTAAATTTTCACTGCAAATTTTCTTTATATTAGTTTCAATAGTTACTTACCTGCCTTACCCGTATTCTGGTGCGCATTCCGCGTGCTCGAGTCCTGTTTGTTAGCCGAAAGTTCAGTTTTTCACACATTTTTCAGTCGAAAAACACGTTTTTTGACCAAAACTCAAAATTTTTGTTCCGCATAAATTTCATTCGCTCCGTACGTCGCTGGCCCGCGCGGAGACGCGTCTTTTGACACCTCGCACGTGCGCCTAGCGAATATAGAACTGCAAAAAATTTCATATAAATTATATTCACAAACCTTCGAAATCCACCTTAGAGAAACAGTAATTACGTCAAATCGTTATAACTTTGCATCCAGGTGACGCATTTTGAAGCTGTTTTCAGCAATTTTGATTGTTTTTAGGCTCCGTCCTACGTTTTGACTAATAAAAATTGACATAGACGCGAAAAAATTTTTTCGTTCATACATTGCTTCACGAATACTATAATATTACAAACAAAATTTTTTATCTCTAAATTTTCACTGCAAATTTTCTTTATATTAGTTTCAATAGTTACTTACCTGCCTTACCCGTATTCTGGTGCGCATTCCGCGTGCTCGAGTCCTGTTTGTTAGCCGAAAGTTCAGTTTTTCACACATTTTTCAGTCGAAAAACACGTTTTTTGACCAAAACTCAAAATTTTTGTTCCGCATAAATTTCATTCGCTCCGTACGTCGCTGGCCCGCGCGGAGACGCGTCTTTTGACACCTCGCACGTGCGCCTAGCGAATATAGAACTGCAAAAAATTTCATATAAATTATATTCACAAACCTTCGAAATCCACCTTAGAGAAACAGTAATTACGTCAAATCGTTATAACTTTGCATCCAGGTGACGCATTTTGAAGCTGTTTTCAGCAATTTTGATTGTTTTTAGGCTCCGTCCTACGTTTTGACTAATAAAAATTGACATAGACGCGAAAAAATTTTTTCGTTCATACATTGCTTCACGAATACTATAATATTACAAACAAAATTTTTTATCTCTAAATTTTCACTGCAAATTTTCTTTATATTAGTTTCAATAGTTACTTACCTGCCTTACCCGTATTCTGGTGCGCATTCCGCGTGCTCGAGTCCTGTTTGTTAGCCGAAAGTTCAGTTTTTCACACATTTTTCAGTCGAAAAACACGTTTTTTGACCAAAACTCAAAATTTTTGTTCCGCATAAATTTCATTCGCTCCGTACGTCGCTGGCCCGCGCGGAGACGCGTCTTTTGACACCTCGCACGTGCGCCTAGCGAATATAGAACTGCAAAAAATTTCATATAAATTATATTCACAAACCTTCGAAATCCACCTTAGAGAAACAGTAATTACGTCAAATCGTTATAACTTTGCATCCAGGTGACGCATTTTGAAGCTGTTTTCAGCAATTTTGATTGTTTTTAGGCTCCGTCCTACGTTTTGACTAATAAAAATTGACATAGACGCGAAAAAATTTTTTCGTTCATACATTGCTTCACGAATACTATAATATTACAAACAAAATTTTTTATCTCTAAATTTTCACTGCAAATTTTCTTTATATTAGTTTCAATAGTTACTTACCTGCCTTACCCGTATTCTGGTGCGCATTCCGCGTGCTCGAGTCCTGTTTGTTAGCCGAAAGTTCAGTTTTTCACACATTTTTCAGTCGAAAAACACGTTTTTTGACCAAAACTCAAAATTTTTGTTCCGCATAAATTTCATTCGCTCCGTACGTCGCTGGCCCGCGCGGAGACGCGTCTTTTGACACCTCGCACGTGCGCCTAGCGAATATAGAACTGCAAAAAATTTCATATAAATTATATTCACAAACCTTCGAAATCCACCTTAGAGAAACAGTAATTACGTCAAATCGTTATAACTTTGCATCCAGGTGACGCATTTTGAAGCTGTTTTCAGCAATTTTGATTGTTTTTAGGCTCCGTCCTACGTTTTGACTAATAAAAATTGACATAGACGCGAAAAAATTTTTTCGTTCATACATTGCTTCACGAATACTATAATATTACAAACAAAATTTTTTATCTCTAAATTTTCACTGCAAATTTTCTTTATATTAGTTTCAATAGTTACTTACCTGCCTTACCCGTATTCTGGTGCGCATTCCGCGTGCTCGAGTCCTGTTTGTTAGCCGAAAGTTCAGTTTTTCACACATTTTTCAGTCGAAAAACACGTTTTTTGACCAAAACTCAAAATTTTTGTTCCGCATAAATTTCATTCGCTCCGTACGTCGCTGGCCCGCGCGGAGACGCGTCTTTTGACACCTCGCACGTGCGCCTAGCGAATATAGAACTGCAAAAAATTTCATATAAATTATATTCACAAACCTTCGAAATCCACCTTAGAGAAACAGTAATTACGTCAAATCGTTATAACTTTGCATCCAGGTGACGCATTTTGAAGCTGTTTTCAGCAATTTTGATTGTTTTTAGGCTCCGTCCTACGTTTTGACTAATAAAAATTGACATAGACGCGAAAAAATTTTTTCGTTCATACATTGCTTCACGAATACTATAATATTACAAACAAAATTTTTTATCTCTAAATTTTCACTGCAAATTTTCTTTATATTAGTTTCAATAGTTACTTACCTGCCTTACCCGTATTCTGGTGCGCATTCCGCGTGCTCGAGTCCTGTTTGTTAGCCGAAAGTTCAGTTTTTCACACATTTTTCAGTCGAAAAACACGTTTTTTGACCAAAACTCAAAATTTTTGTTCCGCATAAATTTCATTCGCTCCGTACGTCGCTGGCCCGCGCGGAGACGCGTCTTTTGACACCTCGCACGTGCGCCTAGCGAATATAGAACTGCAAAAAATTTCATATAAATTATATTCACAAACCTTCGAAATCCACCTTAGAGAAACAGTAATTACGTCAAATCGTTATAACTTTGCATCCAGGTGACGCATTTTGAAGCTGTTTTCAGCAATTTTGATTGTTTTTAGGCTCCGTCCTACGTTTTGACTAATAAAAATTGACATAGACGCGAAAAAATTTTTTCGTTCATACATTGCTTCACGAATACTATAATATTACAAACAAAATTTTTTATCTCTAAATTTTCACTGCAAATTTTCTTTATATTAGTTTCAATAGTTACTTACCTGCCTTACCCGTATTCTGGTGCGCATTCCGCGTGCTCGAGTCCTGTTTGTTAGCCGAAAGTTCAGTTTTTCACACATTTTTCAGTCGAAAAACACGTTTTTTGACCAAAACTCAAAATTTTTGTTCCGCATAAATTTCATTCGCTCCGTACGTCGCTGGCCCGCGCGGAGACGCGTCTTTTGACACCTCGCACGTGCGCCTAGCGAATATAGAACTGCAAAAAATTTCATATAAATTATATTCACAAACCTTCGAAATCCACCTTAGAGAAACAGTAATTACGTCAAATCGTTATAACTTTGCATCCAGGTGACGCATTTTGAAGCTGTTTTCAGCAATTTTGATTGTTTTTAGGCTCCGTCCTACGTTTTGACTAATAAAAATTGACATAGACGCGAAAAAATTTTTTCGTTCATACATTGCTTCACGAATACTATAATATTACAAACAAAATTTTTTATCTCTAAATTTTCACTGCAAATTTTCTTTATATTAGTTTCAATAGTTACTTACCTGCCTTACCCGTATTCTGGTGCGCATTCCGCGTGCTCGAGTCCTGTTTGTTAGCCGAAAGTTCAGTTTTTCACACATTTTTCAGTCGAAAAACACGTTTTTTGACCAAAACTCAAAATTTTTGTTCCGCATAAATTTCATTCGCTCCGTACGTCGCTGGCCCGCGCGGAGACGCGTCTTTTGACACCTCGCACGTGCGCCTAGCGAATATAGAACTGCAAAAAATTTCATATAAATTATATTCACAAACCTTCGAAATCCACCTTAGAGAAACAGTAATTACGTCAAATCGTTATAACTTTGCATCCAGGTGACGCATTTTGAAGCTGTTTTCAGCAATTTTGATTGTTTTTAGGCTCCGTCCTACGTTTTGACTAATAAAAATTGACATAGACGCGAAAAAATTTTTTCGTTCATACATTGCTTCACGAATACTATAATATTACAAACAAAATTTTTTATCTCTAAATTTTCACTGCAAATTTTCTTTATATTAGTTTCAATAGTTACTTACCTGCCTTACCCGTATTCTGGTGCGCATTCCGCGTGCTCGAGTCCTGTTTGTTAGCCGAAAGTTCAGTTTGTCACACATTTTTCAGTCGAAAAACACGTTTTTTGACCAAAACTCAAAATTTTTGTTCCGCATAAATTTCATTCGCTCCGTACGTCGCTGGCCCGCGCGGAGACGCGTCTTTTGACACCTCGCACGTGCGCCTAGCGAATATAGAACTGCAAAAAATTTCATATAAATTATATTCACAAACCTTCGAAATCCACCTTAGAGAAACAGTAATTACGTCAAATCGTTATAACTTTGCATCCAGGTGACGCATTTTGAAGCTGTTTTCAGCAATTTTGATTGTTTTTAGGCTCCGTCCTACGTTTTGACTAATAAAAATTGACATAGACGCGAAAAAATTTTTTCGTTCATACATTGCTTCACGAATACTATAATATTACAAACAAAATTTTTTATCTCTAAATTTTCACTGCAAATTTTCTTTATATTAGTTTCAATAGTTACTTACCTGCCTTACCCGTATTCTGGTGCGCATTCCGCGTGCTCGAGTCCTGTTTGTTAGCCGAAAGTTCAGTTTTTCACACATTTTTCAGTCGAAAAACACGTTTTTTGACCAAAACTCAAAATTTTTGTTCCGCATAAATTTCATTCGCTCCGTACGTCGCTGGCCCGCGCGGAGACGCGTCTTTTGACACCTCGCACGTGCGCCTAGCGAATATAGAACTGCAAAAAATTTCATATAAATTATATTCACAAACCTTCGAAATCCACCTTAGAGAAACAGTAATTACGTCAAATCGTTATAACTTTGCATCCAGGTGACGCATTTTGAAGCTGTTTTCAGCAATTTTGATTGTTTTTAGGCTCCGTCCTACGTTTTGACTAATAAAAATTGACATAGACGCGAAAAAATTTTTTCGTTCATACATTGCTTCACGAATACTATAATATTACAAACAAAATTTTTTATCTCTAAATTTTCACTGCAAATTTTCTTTATATTAGTTTCAATAGTTACTTACCTGCCTTACCCGTATTCTGGTGCGCATTCCGCGTGCTCGAGTCCTGTTTGTTAGCCGAAAGTTCAGTTTTTCACACATTTTTCAGTCGAAAAACACGTTTTTTGACCAAAACTCAAAATTTTTGTTCCGCATAAATTTCATTCGCTCCGTACGTCGCTGGCCCGCGCGGAGACGCGTCTTTTGACACCTCGCACGTGCGCCTAGCGAATATAGAACTGCAAAAAATTTCATATAAATTATATTCACAAACCTTCGAAATCCACCTTAGAGAAACAGTAATTACGTCAAATCGTTATAACTTTGCATCCAGGTGACGCATTTTGAAGCTGTTTTCAGCAATTTTGATTGTTTTTAGGCTCCGTCCTACGTTTTGACTAATAAAAATTGACATAGACGCGAAAAAATTTTTTCGTTCATACATTGCTTCACGAATACTATAATATTACAAACAAAATTTTTTATCTCTAAATTTTCACTGCAAATTTTCTTTATATTAGTTTCAATAGTTACTTACCTGCCTTACCCGTATTCTGGTGCGCATTCCGCGTGCTCGAGTCCTGTTTGTTAGCCGAAAGTTCAGTTTTTCACACATTTTTCAGTCGAAAAACACGTTTTTTGACCAAAACTCAAAATTTTTGTTCCGCATAAATTTCATTCGCTCCGTACGTCGCTGGCCCGCGCGGAGACGCGTCTTTTGACACCTCGCACGTGCGCCTAGCGAATATAGAACTGCAAAAAATTTCATATAAATTATATTCACAAACCTTCGAAATCCACCTTAGAGAAACAGTAATTACGTCAAATCGTTATAACTTTGCATCCAGGTGACGCATTTTGAAGCTGTTTTCAGCAATTTTGATTGTTTTTAGGCTCCGTCCTACGTTTTGACTAATAAAAATTGACATAGACGCGAAAAAATTTTTTCGTTCATACATTGCTTCACGAATACTATAATATTACAAACAAAATTTTTTATCTCTAAATTTTCACTGCAAATTTTCTTTATATTAGTTTCAATAGTTACTTACCTGCCTTACCCGTATTCTGGTGCGCATTCCGCGTGCTCGAGTCCTGTTTGTTAGCCGAAAGTTCAGTTTTTCACACATTTTTCAGTCGAAAAACACGTTTTTTGACCAAAACTCAAAATTTTTGTTCCGCATAAATTTCATTCGCTCCGTACGTCGCTGGCCCGCGCGGAGACGCGTCTTTTGACACCTCGCACGTGCGCCTAGCGAATATAGAACTGCAAAAAATTTCATATAAATTATATTCACAAACCTTCGAAATCCACCTTAGAGAAACAGTAATTACGTCAAATCGTTATAACTTTGCATCCAGGTGACGCATTTTGAAGCTGTTTTCAGCAATTTTGATTGTTTTTAGGCTCCGTCCTACGTTTTGACTAATAAAAATTGACATAGACGCGAAAAAATTTTTTCGTTCATACATTGCTTCACGAATACTATAATATTACAAACAAAATTTTTTATCTCTAAATTTTCACTGCAAATTTTCTTTATATTAGTTTCAATAGTTACTTACCTGCCTTACCCGTATTCTGGTGCGCATTCCGCGTGCTCGAGTCCTGTTTGTTAGCCGAAAGTTCAGTTTTTCACACATTTTTCAGTCGAAAAACACGTTTTTTGACCAAAACTCAAAATTTTTGTTCCGCATAAATTTCATTCGCTCCGTACGTCGCTGGCCCGCGCGGAGACGCGTCTTTTGACACCTCGCACGTGCGCCTAGCGAATATAGAACTGCAAAAAATTGCCCTCCCACCCACCCTTCCTTCATTAGACAGGTAAACTCTTAGGTTTTTGCCAAAAAATTAAAAATTAATTTTGAGTTGTTATATTATTCGGAGTCCAAAAAATTTCTTATATTAACCAATTTTAGTATATTGACCAAACGGTCTTACGGCCGTACGACAATATTTTATTTTGAATTTTTATTTAACTTACTTCTGTGTTTGTCCCCCCTTTACAGGGACGCAGAAGTAACCACCAGTGTCCTCTGACTTAACTACTCGCATGAATACCACCTTCGTTTCAACCACCACCATGTTCCGCACTCCGGCAAAGAAGGACTCGAGCTCGCCGGGCACCGGAGACTCGCCGCGTTCGACAGAGAAGGCTGGAATCTCGCGTCCTAGCGTAAGGCGTAGCATCGGGGAATGGGAGGCCGGAAAAGCAGAGCCCCAGGCCAAGTTGTCAGCCAACCCAAAGCGAGACGCCACACCACCTGCTTCCAGCACTCTGGAGACGCGCCGGGTACCCGAGGGCACCGGAAAGCCGCCAAAGAGGCCTGAGTCCAAGTACCCCAACCTGACGGCGGAGGCGAGAGCTTGCCTGAATAAAGCAAAGCTTCATTTAGGCAACTCTCGCAACCTAAAAACAGAAATCAAAACGGAGGTGGTAAATGCGATCAACAGGCTCTTTGAGTTGGTCAAGGAGTCAGAGCGAAGCAATGTTTCTGTCGCGCCTGCACCGGCAATCACAGCTGCAGTCCTACCAGCAGCCGCGCAAATAAAAATGTCCCAATCTATACCCACTGAGAGTAACGCTACCCAAATAGAGCTCATCAAAACTATAGAAAAACATAGCTCATTAATCAGAGAAAACACGGAAAAGATGGAAAAACTACAAGAACATCTCGTAGTTTTTCCATCTCTAGTAAATAGAGAAAGTGT
Source organism: Atethmia centrago (assembly GCA_905333075.3). Taxonomy (NCBI): domain Eukaryota; kingdom Metazoa; phylum Arthropoda; class Insecta; order Lepidoptera; family Noctuidae; genus Atethmia; species Atethmia centrago. The sequence continues at coordinate 30,239,670 of HG995386.1, read as the reverse complement.
TGAGGAGAAGACCTATGCGGGTGTTGCGGCAGTGAGTAAGAGCCACACCGGGGCACAGACCCTGGAGCGAGTGACGCTGCACTCCGTGGTTGTCTCCTCAAAGCAAGAGTTAGAGACGAGTGAAGAGGTATTAGAGAAAATCAGAAAGGCAGTGGACGCAAAGGAAGGCTGGGTGCAGGTGGAAAGAGTGAGAAAAGCAAAAGACAGGAAGATTATAATGGGCTGCACAACAAAGCAGGAACGCAGAAAGATAAAGGAGAGACTTGAAGCGGTCGGAGAAAACCTCGTCGTCGAGGAAGTGACGAACAGGGACCCGCTTCTGATTCTTAGGGACGTGTTGCTGGTACACAGCGACGAAGAAGTCCTCAAAGCTCTCAGGAATCAGAATCGGGAGATCTTTCACGACCTCGCAGACGAGGAAGGCAGGACTAGCATAAAATATAGGAGAAAGACCAGAAACCCTCACATGAATCACATTGTACTGAGCGTCTCTCCCATAATCTGGAGGAGGGCGATTGATGGAGGTAAGCTCAGAATCGACCTCCAGAGAGTGCGCGTTGAGGACCAAACGCCACTGGTGCAGTGTACCCGCTGCTTGGGATACGGACATGGCAAACGCTTCTGCAAAGAGCCAGCAGACCTATGCAGCCACTGCGGCGGCCCGCATTTCAAAGCGGACTGCCCAGATACGCGGATTGGCGAGGCAGCGGTGTGCATCAATTGCACCAGAGCTAAGATGGCAAACCACGAGCACAATGCGTTCAGCAGCGAGTGCCCGGTGCGAAGGAAGTGGGACGCATTGGCCCGAGCCTCAGTAGCATACTGCTAAAGTTGTCCCTACGACCACCACCGAGTACAAAATGATCCAGGCCAACCTGCAACGAAGTCAGCTAGCGACCAATGAGCTCTTGCTCGAAGCTGACAAGCGCAAAGTCACTGTAGCAATGCTCCAGGAGCCATATGTGGGTGCGGCGAGAAGGATGAAGAGTTACCGGGGCGTAAGGGTCTTCCAGGGCTCTGAGGGAGGAGAAGGGACTGTAAAGGCGGCAATAGCCGTCTTCGACAAGGGTGTGGACATCTTGCAGTACCCACAACTCACCACAAACAACATCGTTGTGGTGGGAGTCCGAACTAGAGCCTGGACGATCACGCTGGTTTCCTTCTACTTCGAGCCGGACAAGCCCATAGAGCCATACCTGGAGCAGCTTAAACGGATAGAGCGAGAAATGGGTCCTAACAGGTTGGTTATTGGAGGTGACGCAAACGCGAAAAGTACTTGGTGGGGTAGCAGCAACGAAGACCCGAGAGGGGAGCAGATGTGTGGATCACTGGGGGAGTTAGGGTTGCAAATCCTGAATACGGGGGATGTCCCAACCTTCGATACTGTGAGAGGTGGGGTGAGATACAGCAGCCATGTGGACGTGACGGCCTGTTCGGCGGACATGCTCGACCTGGTGGATGGCTGGCGGATCGAGGAGGGCCTCACGAGTTCGGACCACAACGGCATAGCCTTCAGCATTCACTTGAAAAAATCCAAAGGTACAGCAATTCAACGAACCACTAGCGTATACAACACCAGAAAGGCTAATTGGAGGCAGTTTCATGAGAAACTGTCCCAAGTTATGCTGGACAGAAAGTTAACCCTAGTGGATTTGTCAAACATACACAACATAAATCAGTTAGAATTACACATACACACATACACACAAGCCATAACCGACACTTGCAGAGACACAATACCACATAAACAAAACACAGAAATACTTACCATGCCGTGGTGGTCCGAAGAACTCGCGCAGATGAAGAGGCAGGTCGCCACCAAGAAAGTGCGAGTCAGGAACGCAGCGCCGGTCCGAAGAGCTATGGTGGTCACCCTGTACCTGGAAGCAAAGGAAGCGTATGAGGCGGCGGTGGTTAAAGCCCAAGCGGAGAGCTGGAAGGAATTTTGCGGGAAACAGGACAGAGAGGGGGTCTGGGAGGGGATATATAGGGTGATGGGAAGGATAGCGAAGAGGGAAGAAGATATACCGCTACAGATGGGAGGGCAGACGCTGGATGCGAAAGGGTCAGTGAGGCTGTTGGCCGAGACGTTTTATCCCGAGGACAGAGAGGAAGACGACAACATGGATCATCGCCAAACCCGACAACTGGCGGAGACGGTAAATGGCTGGAGCCATGATGAACGACATGACCCACCGTTTACCCAAAGCGAGCTTATTAGGTCCATGATGTCGTTCAATCCAAAGAAGGCCCCGGGAGCCGACGGCTTCACGGCCGATATCTGCTCTCAGGCCATAAATTGTGACCCTGAATACTTCCTGGCACTGATGAACAAATGTCTGGCGCACCACCACTTCCCGAAGATCTGGAAGGAAGCTACGGTGGTTGTGCTCAGAAAGCCAGGCAAAGACTCGTACACCGTACCAAAGTCGTACAGGCCGATTGGGCTTTTGCCTGTTCTTGGGAAGGTGTATGAAAAGATGCTGGTTGCTCGTCTCAGATTCTACTTGCTACCCAGGATTAGTACTCGCCAATACGGCTTTATGCCCCAAAAAAGCACTGAAGACTCCCTCGTTACTCTGGTGCAGTACATCCGTACAAAGTTGGCACAAAAGAAAATTGTCACGCTTGTGTCGCTGGATATCGAGGGTGCTTTTGACAGCGCGTGGTGGCCGGCTATAAAAGTAAGATTGGCTGAGGAAAAGTGTCCTGTAAATCTGAGACGGGTAGTCAGCAGCTATCTCAGTGACAGAGTTGTCACCGTGAGGTACGCCGGAGAGGAGAGCAGGAGACAGACCAGCAAAGGGTGCGTCCAGGGATCCATAGGGGGGCCCATATTCTGGAATTTGCTACTCGACCCGCTCCTGAAACAGCTGGAGAGTAGGGGAGACTACTGCCAGGCATTTGCTGATGATGTGGTGTTGGTATTTGACGGTGATGCAGCGCTAGAAATCGAGGGGCAAGCCAATGCCGCTCTCGAACATGTTCGTGCGTGGGGTGTCAGAAATCGGCTAAAATTCGCGCCGCACAAAACCTGTGCGATGGTGCTAACGCGGAGGCTCAAATATGACACGCCACGCTTGAGCATGGGGGGGATCGACATTGGAATGTCCCAAGATGTTAAAATATTAGGGCTTGTCATAGATGCCAAACTCACCTTTAACAAACACATAGCTACCGTCTGTAAAAAGGCGATAGCTATGTACAAACAGCTGGCCAGAGCAGCCCGGGTCAGTTGGGGTCTGCACCCAGAGGTGATAAGGGCTATATACACCGCAGCAGTGGAGCCGACTGTGCTGTACGCCGCAAGCGCATGGGCACCAGCTGCAAACAAGCTAGGCGTAATAAAGCAGCTCAACATCGTCCAGAGAGGGTTTGCCCAGAAGCTGTGCAGAGCCTACCGCACAGTCTCCCTGAACTCGGCACTGGTTCTGGCTGGGATACTCCCACTCGACCTCCGTATACGGGAAGTGTCTGCGCTGTACGGAGCCAAAAGGGGGGTGCCCCAGCCGGTACTGGGAGACAGGGAGGTTGAGCGGATGGTCCCGGCGGTGGAAGCCCCGCACCCCGCGGAGCAAATAAGTCTAGAGTTTGGAAGCCTGGTAGACGAGGAACAATACTATAACCACAGCGATTTCGATGTGCGCATCTTCACAGACGGCAGCAAGATTGAGGGCAGGGTCGGGGCGGCGCTATCTTTCTGGAATAGCGACACCGAAACCAAGGCCCTCAAGCTTGCCTTGCCGTCCTACTGCACCGTCTACCAGGCTGAACTTCTGGCCCTACAGAGAGCGGCAGGGGAGGCGCTCAAGCGCAAAGAAACCACGTTTGGCATCTTCAGCGACTCAAAGGCGGCTCTTCAGTCGGTAATCAACGTAAGTTCCCCCCACCCTTTGGCCGTGGAAACCAGAGACACCATACGACGCTGTAAGCTCCAGAACAAGAGTGTCTCCTTGTTCTGGATCAAGGCTCACGCAGGGTTGGAGGGAAACGAGAGAGCCGACCAGCTTGCGAAAGAAGCCGCCCTTGGGTCGAAGAAGAAGCCGGATTACGATCTGTGTCCCGTATCATTCGTCAAGCGAAGAATCCGGTCGGAAACGCTTGACGAATGGAACGGGAGATATAAGTCGGGTGACACGGGTTCGGGTACCAAACACTTCTTCCCTGACGCGGTGATGGCGTACAGTGTGGTGCGCAAGATGTTTCCCACAAGCATAACCACCCAAATCCTGACGGGGCATGGTGGGTTCTCTGCATACCTGAAACGCTTCAAGTGTAAAGAGAACCCATCGTGCGCCTGTGAGCCTGGTGTGGAGGAGACGGTTCTGCACGTATTGCTGGAGTGCCCAATTACCGCCAAAATGCGCTATGAGACAGAGCAGAAACTTTCCGAAGCATTAGTGTCGCAGAATTTACCAAATCTAATGAGAGGAAAAGAAAGAAAAGCATTTTTGGATTATTGTTGTAAAATAGCAAGTTTAGTAATAAATAGAAATAAATTAGTTTAAGAAAATATGATACTAAATATATAATAAGTATATAGTTGACGTATCATAATAATTAAAATAAGACTTAAAAAAAAAAAAAAAAAAAAAAAAATATATATATATAATAGTATATGAATAGATTTGGTACGGTCCAGATATAAAATAGGTTAAATAGTATATACTAGATATAGTAGATATAGCATAGATATTATAAAGTATTAAAATAATATGTATAAAACTAGACACATCATAGTTTATTGTATTCTGATGTAGTTTTTCTCTAGCAGAAAAAATTAATATCTGTCCGTTTTTTGTTGTTGTCAAATTTTTGTAATTAATTAGTATTTTTATACAGCAGAACAAGGGCTCTGATCATGTCAGAGGGACACGTGGCAAGGCAGGAGTGGGTTTTAGCCGGTAAGAGTCCGGCACTGCCCGGACTGGCCCACCAGTGAGGCAGTCTGGGCGTCCATGAGGATTTCCCACTCCTGCCAAAAAAAAAAAAAAAAAAAAAAAAAAAAAAAAAAAAAAAAAAAAAAAAAAAAAAAAAAAAAAAAAAAACCTAACCTAACCTAACCTAACCTAACCTAACCAACCGCCGATTGGCTCGCAGGCGTTCCACCCAAATGCCAGAACTGCACAAGAGCCAAGCTCGATAACGCTGACCACAACGCCTTTAACCCCGATTGCCCAACACGTCGCAAGTGGGACGAAATCGCCAGATCGACGGTGGCATACTGCTAAAGGCACCCAAGGCAACCCAAACCTCTACAGAGTAATACAGGCCAACCTCCAGCGGAAAAAACTCGCAACAAACGAGCTCCTTTTGGAAGCCGTAAAGCGCGGAGTCGCCGTTGCTCTCCTCCAAGAACCATACGTGGGAGGGGTTAAGACTATGAGGAACCACAGGGGTGTTCGAATCTTCCAGAGCACTGACACCGGAGATGGGACTGTTAAGGCCGCAATAGCGGTCTTTGATCAAGACCTTATAGTCACGCAGTACCCGAAACTCACCACAAACAACATCACCGTGGTGGGGATCCGGACCAGTGCCTGGAGGATAACGCTGGTCTCCTTTTATTTCGAGCCGGACCAGCCAGTGGGACCATATCTGGACCACCTCAAACGCGTTGAGGAAGAAGTAGGTTCCAGAATGTGGATTGTTGGAGGAGATGCAAACGCTAAAAGTACCTGGTGGGGAAGTCTGTCCATTGACTGCAAGGGCGAAGAAGTGTCTGGGGTTCTCGATGAGCTGAACCTTAACATACTCAACACAGGGGAAATTCCGACCTTCGACACGATCAGAGGGGGGAAACGTTACTGCAGCCACGTCGATATCACAGCATGCTCGACGGACATCCTGGACCTGGTAGACGACTGGAGAGTAGACGAGGGCCTCACGAGCTCGGATCACAACGGCATTGTTTTTAACATCAAATTAAAAAGATCCAAAGGCATAAAAATCAACAGAACAACTAGAATTTTTAATACAAAAAAAGCTAATTGGCCTGAGTTTCGTGTGAAACTCAGCCAATTAATGCAAGAAAACAACTTAAATAAATTAGCAATAGACAAATTAAACACAGTAGATCAACTTAATATAACCATTAATAAATACACACAAATAATAAGAGACGCATGCACCTCATCAATGCCTATGAGGAAGAATAACGAAGTGCTCACTCTGCCGTGGTGGTCCGAGAAACTCGAGAGGATGAAGCAGGAAGTCGCTACCAGGAAACGTAGAATCAGATGTGCCGCACCGGCCCGAAGATCGAAGGTCGTCGAAGAGTACCTGAAACAGAAAGTTGAGTATGAAACAGAAGCAGCCAAAGACATGATAGAAAGCTGGAAGAACTTTTGCGTAAAGCAGGACAAAGAAGGGGTTTGGGAAGGGATCTACCGGGTGATAGGAAGGACTAAGTGTAGGGGCGAGGACCAGCTGTTAGTGAAGGATGGGGAGGTGCTGGACTCGAAGGGTTCTGTCGAGCTACTGGCGAACGCCTTCTACCCAGAAGACCATAAGGACAGTGACACCATATGCCACCGTCTTATCAGACAAAATGCCGACGTGGTGAATGCGGGAGGGCAAGATGACTCATGCGATCCAGCATTCACAATGGCTGAACTGATGGCGGCGTGCAGGTCCTTCAATGCCAAAAAAGCTCCAGGAGCGGACGGTTTCACCGCCGATATTTGCTGCCAAGCTATCGGAGGTGTCCCTGAGGTGGCCCTTGCTGTTGTGAACGCCTGCCTAAGGTGCCACCACTTCCCTGAAGTCTGGAAGGAGGCGATTGTCATTGTGTTGAGGAAACCCGGAAAGGACGATTACAGCACCCCAAAGGCGTACAGACCAATCGGCCTTTTGCCAATATTAGGCAAAATATATGAAAAGATGTTGGTGGCCCGCCTCAAATTCCATTTGATTCCAAGGATGAGTACTCGCCAGTACGGATTCATGCCCCAGAAGAATACAGAGGACTCTCTCTATGTACTAATGCAGCACATACGTGGCAAGCTTAAACTAAAGAAAATAATAGTATTAGTATCATTGGACATAGAGGGAGCTTTTGACAGCGCCTGGTGGCCAGCCATAAGAGTCCGTCTGGCTGAGGAACAGTGTCCTATCGGCTTGAGGAGGGTCATCGACAGCTACCTAGAAAATAGAAGGGTCAGGGTCAGGTACGCAGGCGAAGAGTTCGGCAAGGCCACAAATAAGGGCTGTGTCCAGGGTTCCATAGGGGGACCAATACTCTGGAACCTTTTGTTGGACCCGCTACTAAAGAGCCTGGAAGCTAGGGGCGACTATTGCCAGGCGTTCGCAGACGACGTCGTGTTGATTTTCGATGGTGACACATCACTGGAGATCGAGGGACGTGCCAATGCCGCTCTCGGACATGTTCGGGCGTGGGGGGTACAAAACAAACTAAGATTTGCCCCACAGAAAACCAACGCGATGGTTATAACCCGCAAACTAAAATATGACACCCCACGCCTGAGCATGGGTGGGATCGACATTGCCATGTCTAACGAGATTAAAATTCTGGGTGTCACCATAGACGCCAAATTGACATTCAACACGCACGTCGCGAACGTGTGCAGGAAGGCAATAGGGATCCACAAACAGCTGACCAGGGCGGCAAAGACCAGCTGGGGACTTCACCCTGAAGTCATAAGAATAATATATGTGGCTACCGTGGAACCAGTCATCCTGTATGCCGCCAGCGTATGGGCGTCGGCCGTTGGAAAGCTGGGAGTCATGAAGCAGTTGGGAGCAGTTCAGCGCGGTATAGCGCAAAAGCTGTGCAAGGCATACCGGACGGTCTCCTTGAACTCTGCGCTAGTGCTGGCTGGGATACTACCCCTTGACCTCCGTGTAAGAGAGGCGGCATCGTTATACGAGGCCAGGAGGGGGGTACCTCAGCCAGCACTTGGCGACAGGAGGGTCGAGCAGACTGCCTCGGCAATGGAAGCCCCACACCCCGTGGAGCGCGCTGAGCTGGAGCTCGTAAGCCTGGTAAACCAAGAGCAACTTGATGCCCAGAACGAACTTGAGGTTCGTATCTTTACGGACGGGAGCAAGATTGGCGGCAAGGTTGGGGCGGCACTCTCCATGTGGAGTGGTGATGTCGAAACCAAAGCGCTCAAGCTTGCTCTCCCACACTATTCCACCGTTTACCAGGCTGAGCTCCTGGCGATATGCGTTGCAACCAGGGAGATTCTGAAGCACAGCGCGCAATCGTTTGGAATTTTCAGTGACTCCATGGCGGCTCTCGAAACGATTCAAAATCACAACCGATACCACCCACTGGCAGTGGAGACAAGGGCCAACATAAGATCCCTGTCCATCCAAAACAAGGCTGTTACCTTGTTTTGGATCAAAGCCCACGCGGGGTTGGAAGGGAATGAGAGGGCGGATGAGCTAGCCAAAGGGGCTGCTGAGAGTTCCAAACGTAAGCCTGACTATGACTTATGCCCGGTATCATACGTCAAGCGTTGCATTCGCACGGCAACGCTGGACGAGTGGAACCATAGATACAGTTCCGGAGAGACTGCTTCAGTGACCAAATTGTTTTTCCCAGATGCGGTGGCGGCTTACAGGATAATCAGGAAGTGCAAAACCACAAATGTAGTCACACAAATCATGACGGGGCACGGTGGGTTCTCGGAATATTTGCACCGTTTCAAGTGTAAAGGGAGCCCATCGTGCATCTGCGATCCTGAAATTGATGAAACGGTGCCACATATATTATTCAACTGTCCCGTCTTCGACAGAGAAAGACTGGAGGCCGAGCATGTGCTCAACAACAAAATCAATGCCGAAAACATGTGGCAAATAATAGCGGGCAAAAATAGAGATACGTTATTGGATTATTGCGTAAAAATCTGTGAAAAAGTCATAAAAAGGAATAAAAGTGCATAAGCAAAAATGTTTATATAATATTATGAATAATATTAATTATAAGCATTAAAAATAAGGAGAATTTAAAAATATTTATATGTAAGTGAAAACTAATAAGTAAGGAAAACTAGCGTTGCCCAATAAATTATAAAACATGTAACTAGCAATAAGAATAGATAAGAAGGCTGTATAAACTGAGTTGTATTAATATGTAAAATTATTTAAGGATAAATAAGAAATAAATACAACATCAAAATGTAAATAAGCTTAGATTAAGTAAGAAAGTAAGGGTCAACAATAAAAACTGCTCGCATAACTTTGTAAAACTAGATGTAGAAATAAATATAAATAGTATAAAATAGTCATAAGCTAAGATTAAGTGCAAATGTACGTTTGTCAGACATATCACAAAATAAAAATGGTCTCCCTGTTTCTATTATACCCGAACAATAAAGTAAAGAAAATATAGTTAGAGAGATGAGGATAGTTGGGAATCCCACCCATAAAGACACATAAGAGGATGAATGAAAGAAAGATACAGTATGTAGAATAAAAGTGCGAGAGGAAAAAATGCGAGAACTGGTATGAAAGAAGAAGAGCTAGAAATAGGCTCCGATTATGTTGGAGGTACAAGAGAAAAAAAAAAAAAAAAAAAAAAAAAAAAAAAAAAAAAAAAAAAAAAAAAAAAAACCTAACCTAACCTAACCAGTCTGGCCTCACCCGCCGCCCGAAACGCCACGAAAAAACCGCGCTCCGTTGCGAAAAATCGTAAAAATAGGCAAAAGTACTCGATATAACAAGTGTTATACATCAAAACACGCGCAATCGCGAGGCGAACACGGGAGTGTTAAAAGAACTGTGAAAAGTGAAAAACTGTGGAAATTATCAACAAAAAAGTGATTTTTAGTGACTTTTCAGACTTTTCAAGCCAGATAACTCCCGATTTGCATCGGTGACAGGAAAATCGGCAATTGCTATCAGGAGCGCTCTGCCAAGATCTAGAGCCCTGTGCGAATTTCCGATTTTTTCCGACAAGGCGCGCGGAAATACGGCGAAAAAACCGTCTCCAGGGGAAAAACGTGGTCCCTTTTTTTGGGGGCCGAAAATTATCCCTGACCATTCCCCGAGAAGGAGGACAGTGCAAGGACCTCGAAGGTACTTTTTAAAATTAAATACAGTGAAGTGGACACTTTTTATCCGTAAAACAAACTTAAAATATTTTGGTGCGGCTGTGAAACAGACCACAAAATTTTCCCGTCCAAATTAAACTATGGAAATGCAGTGACGGCCAAATTCCAACCCTTGTGTAACTTAGCTGGGACGTCACGTAACCCGGCTAAAGAAAAGAAAAAATTTTAAGACAGAGACTTTATTAGATATATTAGTTTTAGTAAAATAAGAAATTTTCCCCGACGGTAAAATAAATTGGTTTCCGGTCGGAAAGGAAATACTAAAATATAAGAAAGGGTAATAGATTTTAGAAATTAAAATTATAAATATAAGCCTTCAGCAAAAAGTGAATGTTTTTACCAAAAAACTGTTAACATCCATCGAGTAGTTCTTGAGATATAGCGTCTCCCAGGTCACGGTGTTTTCCCCGTTTTGAATCTGGCAAAACGCTCCACGGGAGTGGCTATAGCTCCGGAACGGGGAGTCGCAGGGAAAACATAATATAAGAAAACATAGTTTCTATTAGACGGGCAACTTGCAAAATTTGCCCCATCCCTCTGCGACGCCTCAGGAAAAAGCTCGGGGTAAATTTACGTAATTCTCCCCACATTAAAATTTTCCCCACTTTTTACCCATAAAAAATTATTAGTTATAAATATAATTTTAATTTAGGATTTTATTTTAATTTATTCCATTGTAAATTGACGGACAATAAGTCGCGCTAACATAAAAAAGCACAAGAATAAAATTTTTAAAAATTTTCACCAACCGAGCACCAAACCCGGGAACTCACAATCTCTTAAAACGCTCATATCTCGGGAACGGAGAGAGATAGCCCATTTTTAACCCCAGACTACATATCCTATACATAGTATAGTATATGCTGCGACACACCCCAGGCCACCCTCTCCCGAACCCCCTCCCCTTTTTTGTTCTTTATTAATACTTAAACATTCAAATATCCCCCCCCCACCGCTTACGTCGTTGCGAACTATACGAATATTAACATGTATGTATGTAATCTTTATTATAAAACTCAAACCTAATTCCCCCCCCCTTTCCTATTATAACGGTCCCCCTCCCCTCTCACTTAACCCGTAACGTTTTATACACACAATTATTTTAGTATTATCTAATTCATTTACTATTATATTATTTACCCACCGCGTCCCGAAAAACCCCCTTTTTTCTCAAAAACTCGAATATCTCGGAAACGGCTGGGAATATCAAAATTTTGATCAAATTTTCCCCCCCCTACTACCCCTCTCCCGGCTCGCATTCATAATTATATAAGACCCCTAGACCCCCATTTTATTGACCCCCACTTTTTGACCCCAAAAATTTTTCAAACGGAAATCCATACAATAGGACAGATTGTGTCGGCCCCAGTCAGGAGAGCCCAAGCACGGTGGTTTTTGGACCAGCGGTCCCGGAGATAAGCTCGAATAACCGGATTCTGGCCGCCATCTTGGATGAGCAACCACAATTTTGGATCGCTGTATCTCCGGAACCCCTTGGAGTGGACCTGCCGTGTTTGGGTTCATCTGAAAGGTCTCGGTGAGAACAATAAATTAAGATAGAGACAGTGACTCTACATAGAGTCCAAATTTTCCCACCTGCAAAAAACCAGCGCGACTTATTGTATTAAAACAAAGAATCTGATAACTACCCAGGAATTGAACCCTGGGTATATCTTAGTAGTTTAGTTTATTTAGTTTAGCAGACAGGTTTACAACTATTGTTGTAACTGTATTAAATTTAAGGTTGTAAAATTTTTTGTTGTTGTTTGTTTTTATGTAAATTGTGACTGTTGACGCAGTAGTTATTCTACTCTTACTGACATTAGTAAACTTTATTTACACTTTTACTATTAAATTGACTGGGGTATCCTTTACAATACCCCACAGATTTTGACGTTGATCTGGTTCGCAAGTTGTGTCTCTTGCCAAAATGATGGGCATACGTACACCCATCAAAAAGGCGCCGGTATATCCCCAAAACAAAAGCCCGCAGAGCGTAGAGGGAGAGGCTGGATCCTCACTCCCTGCGCCCTGCATCGAGAAGAGAACTAGCCCATTGAAGCAAGTACATCCTTCATCACCCACCTTCATTCCGACACTCATGCGGAATGCAGAGCCGAAGCCGAAGCCGCAGGGAAGTAAACCCTTAACTCCCGAACCCCGCGTAACGTCGATGGAGCGCCCGTTAACCTCTAGGGCCTACACGAGCAGGACGAAGGAGGCAGCAGTTTGCCTCATGAAAGTGAAGCGACTACTCGACGACTCCAGAAACATAAAGAGGGAAATTAAAGAAGGTGTACTAGAGGCTACAGAAAGGCTTTATAAAATAGTGAAAGAAATAGAGCTTGACTTAAAAACCGGGAATAGGACGGAAAAAGAGAAGGATGAAAAGGAGGTAGTGACAGTGCAGAATGAAAGTGGAGCTTTGGACTTGCACCCTAAAGGCCAAGAGACGAGCCAGTTAATGGCGAAAATCGATGAGCACTCGAAGCTGTTGCTGGAAAGCAAAAAGCAGATGGAGGAGCTCAAGGGTGCCATCGAAGCTCAAAAAGAGAAAATACAGAATGTGGAGACTCCTACATACGCGGGAGTGGCGGCGGCTGGGCGCAGCAGTGCGCAGGAAAAGCGAACGCTGCACTCAGTCGTGGTCACCTCTAGCAATGAGGAAGAAACAGGAGATGAAGTGCTGGATAAGGTAAGAAAAGCGATAGATGCGAAAGAAGGATGGATAAAAGTGGAAAAAGTAAGGAAGGCGAAGAATAGAAAGGTGATAATGGGTTTTGAGACGAAGGAAGAAAGGGACAAGGTGAAGGAAAGATTGAGAAAGGATGGCCCGGGCCTAAACGTGGAGGAAATAAAGAACAAGGACCCGATGTTAATCCTCAGGGACGTCTTGTCAGTGCATACTGATGGGGACGTCCTCACGGCCCTGAGAAATCAGAACCGGGACGTCTTCCAAGGCCTTGAAGGCGAGACAAACAAGGTAGAAATAAAGTACAGGAGAAGGACAAGAAACCCGCACACCGGTCACATAGTGGTCGTTACCTCACCGACCATCTGGCAAAGGGTAACAGAGAAAGGATATGTCCACATCGATCTCCAGCGTATCAGGGCCGAAGACCAAACCCCATTGATGCAGTGCACGCGATGCCTGGGGTTCGGACATGGCAAAAGATTCTGCACGGAGTCGGTGGACATGTGTAGCCACTGCGGCGGCCCCCACCTGAGGGCTGAATGCTCAGACTGGATGGCTGGAGTGCCAGCGACTTGCAGAAACTGCAAAAAGGCAAACTGCAGCCAGTCGGAGCACAATGCCTTCAGCGCCGATTGCCCGCAACGACGTAAGTGGGATCAGTTAGCGAGGGCAACGGTAGCCTACTGCTAAGGGCACCCACAGAGACTCAGCGTACAAATTCGCTCAGGCTAACCTCCAACGTAAAAGGCTCGCTACTAATGAGTTGCTCATTGAAGCGGAAAAGCGTGGAATAGCGGTCGCGCTCATTCAGGAGCCATACGTCGGCGGTTCAAAAAGGGTGAAGAGTAGGGGGGAAGAATTGGCGGGAATGCTAGAGGAGTTGGAGTTGCAAATATTGAACCGTGGGTCTGAGCCCACTTTCGACACCATCCGGGGAGGGGTGAGGTTCACAAGCTGTGTAGACATCACAACTTGCACCGCAAGCATGCTCGGAAAGATAGACAACTGGAGAGTGACTGGTGACATAACAAGTTCGGACCACAGGGCAATACTGTTTGATTTAAATATTGAAAAATCCTCAGGAACAGATATTAAAAGAGTAACGAGATTGTATAATACAAAGAAGGCCAATTGGAGCCAGTTTCGTGAGAAACTGGCCCAACGTTGGAAAGAAAATAATTTAAATAAGGCGGAAATAGATAAAATAACCATTCAGGGAGATTTAGAAAATATAGTGGAAAATTATACGACTACAATAGCTGAAACCTGTAAAGAAACGATACCAGAATTAAAAAACAAAAAAGTTTCAAAATTGCCTTGGTGGAACGATGACCTTGAAAAACTCAAAAAGGAGTTTATTACGAAGAAACGCAGAATAGCGTGCGCTGCGCCGATTCGCCGAGCATGGGTTGTAGAGCAATACCTCCAGGCAAAAGAAAATTACCTGATGGAGGCAAAGAAAGCTCAGGCCATCAGCTTCAAGAGTTTTTGTGGAAAACAGGACAGAGAGAGTATATGGGATGGGATTTATAGGGCGATAAGCAGAACAACCGCGAGACCAGAGGACCTACCCCTGTCTGAGAATGGGAGAACATTAACGGGCGAAGAATCAGCGAGTTTATTGGCACAAACCTTTTATCCAGAGGACAACCCAGACGAGGACGAGGCAGAACACAAAGAAGTGCGAGACACAGCAAGTCTTGTGAATGGTTGGGCACATGGGGAATCATGTGACCCTCCATTTACATTGGAGGAGTTGAGGTGGGCTGCCTCGAGCTTCAACCCAAAAAAGGCGCCTGGACTCGATGGTTTCACATCTGATATCTGCAGAGAGGCGGTCACCTTGGATACGGAACTGTTCCTGGCCATAATTAATAAATGTCTGAGCCTCTCCCACTTCCCTACGGTCTGGAAGGAGGCGGCAGTAGTGGTGCTGCGAAAACCGGGAAAGGATGATTACACGCATCCCAAGTCCTATAGGCCGATTGGACTACTGCCTATACTGGGGAAAATTCTTGAAAAAATTTTAATTAGAAGAATTAGATGGCATACATTACCGGAGATGAGCAACCGCCAGTACGGGTTCACGCCACAACGCGGTACCGAGGACTCCCTCTATGCCATGATCCAGCACATAAGAGGTAAGCTCAAAGAGAAAAAGCTGATAACTCTGGTATCACTAGACATAGAGGGAGCCTTTGATAGTGCATGGTGGCCCGCGATAAGGTGTAGACTGGCAGAAACTAAATGTCCCGCAAACGTCAGACGTCTCGTAGACAGCTACTTGACAAACCGTAGGGTACGAGTTAGGTACGCGGGTAAGGAATGTGCTGTAAACACGACAAAGGGATGCGTTCAGGGATCAATAGGGGGCCCAACTTTCTGGAATATGCTTTTGGACCCCCTGCTGAAGGAATTGGAAGACAGGGGCGACTACAGTCAAGCCTTCGCCGATGATGTTGTCTTGATTTTCTCGGGAGACACGGCACAAGAAGTACAAAGACAGGCCAATGCCAGCCTCGCACATGTTCGGAACTGGGGAATCAAAAATAAACTGAGATTCGCGCCACATAAAACCAAGGCCATGGTAATAACCAACAAGTTAAAATATGACTCACCAGTTCTAAGCATGGGCGGTGTGGGCATTGGACTGTCTCGGGAAATTAAGATACTAGGGTTGACGGTGGACGACAAACTAACATTCAACTCGCACGTTACCAATGTCTGTCACAAAGCACTTAATCTTTACAAGCAGCTGTCTAGGGTTGCGAAAATAAACTGGGGGTTGGGACCCGAGGTGGTCAGGACGATTTATCTGGCGGTTGTAGAACCGGTTATACTGTACGCGGCGTGTGCTTGGGCACCAGCTGTAGATAAACTCGGAGTTAAGAAGCAATTGGCGATGGTACAGCGTGGGTTCGTGCAGAAGATTATAAAGGGGTATAGAACGGTTTCTCTAAACTCGGCCTTACTACTCGCGGGGTTGTTGCCTCTTGACCTAAGGGTCAAGGAGACAGCCTGTCTTTTTGAAATAAAGAAAGGTTTTTCCCGGCGAGTATTAGGAGACCGAGACGTCGAAACCCCGATAGCATATACAGATACCCCGCATCCTGCGGAACAGGCAGCGTTAGAATTTAAATGCGTGGTGGACAATGCACAAATGGCACAACATGATAAAAAAGGCCTGAAAATATTTACCGACGGCAGTAAAATCGATGGGAAGGTTGGGGCGGCACTGTCCCTGTGGGATGGTGGTGTTGAAACCAAAAACCGGAAATTTAAATTGGAGCCATTTTGCACTGTCTACCAGGCCGAACTCTTGGCTTTGTCAGGTGCTACTGACTTAGCCCTAAAGGGCGCGGCATCCAATTGCAATATATATTGTGATTCAAGATCAGCATTGGAGACAGTGGTAGATGGAGTTTCCCTCCATCCCCTAGCGGTAAGAATTCGAGCAAACATTAACGCACTAATAAAACGCGGCAAAATAATAGATTTATTTTGGATAAAAGCTCACGCAGGGTTGGAGGGGAATGAAAGGGCGGACGATCTTGCAAAGGACGCCGCGCTTAAACTCAAAAAAAGAGCAGACTACAGCAGCTGTCCTGTTTCGTTTGTCAAGCGTCAAATTCGTACTGAGTCATTGGACGAGTGGAACAAGCGTTACAAAATGGGTGATACTGCTTCCGTCACTAAAACATTCTTCCCGGATGCTATCAAGGCGTACACAATTTTGAAAAGGATCCAACTGGATCCAGTTTTAGTACAAGTAATGACAGGACACGGCGGGTTCTCCGAGTACTTGAACCGTTTCAAGTGCAAAGAGAGTCCGGCGTGTATCTGTGACCCAGAGGTTAGCGAAAGCATTTTGCATGTTCTGACTGAATGTCCCGTATACCAAATAGAAAGAAACATCGCCGAAAGTGAAATTGAAATGCCCATTGATATTGTTAACATACCGATATTGATAGAAAATAAGAACACTAGAAATAAGTTCATAAAGTACTGTATAAAAATAGCAAGTAAGGTAGTAAATAAGAATAAATAGCAATAAAGATGCACTGTGTTATGTATCTAAAGTATACGTAAAAACAGGTATCATGAATTACGAAAATATTATGGAACACAAAAAAAAAAAAAAAAAATCATACGTAAAAGAAAATAAAACGAAAAAAAAAAAAAAAAAAAAAAAAATTAAATTAAGAAAAAATAAATAAATATATAAATAAATAAATGTGTTAATGGATAGGAATAGACATAAGGATGACGATAAATGTTAATAAAGATATAAATATACACACTAATTTTTTACTTAGTGTTCCCTAAGTACTGTACAAAAAGAATTGTAATGTATAGAAAAAACTTGATTTATATATAATTACAAGGCATGCAAACAAGGTCTCTGATCATGTCAGAGGAACACCTGGCAAGGCAGGAGTGGGTTTTTAGCCGGTAAGAGTCCGGCACTGCCCCGACTGACTCATAAGTGAGGCAGTCGGGGCGTCCATGAGGATTTTCCCAATTCCTGCCATTAAAAAAAAAAAAAAAAAAAAAACCTAACCTAACCTTTTTTTTTTTTTTTTTTTGACGCTGAGAAATGCGTTACGCATGCCCGCTCGTGGGGGGCGAGACGGGGTATGTGGGACTCCTGTTAGACATACAGTATACCCACTAAAACTCAGCGGTGTTCCCGCAACGCCGTGATGGGAGGGCATGGGAAACCGGCGCAGCCTTTACATCCAAACCCTCCCGGCGCATGCCCGCCTTGTTGGCAGGCCCCGCATGCTCCCCCGTTTACTGGGGGGGCTATGGGAATGACCGGGAACACCTGGTCATTCCCATCCGACACTGGTGGAGGCCTGTGCAATACAGGCAAGGGTGCCCCCGCACCCGTTGCCTGCTGGCCTCCATCTGGGAGGAGTCGAAGATGACTTTCGTACTGACGTCTTCTTCGACCCCTCCTCCGCCTGCGGAGCGGCGCTGCGAGAGGGTCGTCCTCCCGCGCTCGCTCCGCGTCCTCCTTCTGTGACATGACTTCCTCACAGAAGGAGGCGACTGTTGCCCAGGCCTCCTCGCTTTCCAGCATCGAGTTGACGACACTGGGAAGCGAGAGGTCCGGCCCGACTGCTGCGACCAGACTACGGCGCAGCTCGGACCAGGCTGGGCACACCTCTAGGGTGTGCTGTGCCGTGTCCTCCGCCGCGCCACAGTCGTGGCACGACGGGGTCTCCTCCCTTTGGATCCGGTGCAGGTGCGATCCGAAGCACCCATGGCCAGACAACACCTGCACCAGACGGAAAGAGAGAAAACCGTGGGACCGCTCGAGCCAATCCTTTAAGACTGGCCCGAGCGCGTCCAGCGTCCGGCGGCCGAAGGCGGCAGAGGCGAGGTCCTCCGTCCAGTGATGGACGATTGCTTCCTTCGCCTCCTGCCGCACGGCCTCCCGCTCTTCTGCGGCGGGGAGCTCCCCGAGCGCCTTTTGCCGCGCCGTCCACTCGTACACTCTGGTCAGCACCCATGCCTCGAGCTCCCAAGGAGGAGTGCCAGCCAGAGCGCACGCCGCCGAGAATCCCACCGACCGGTAAGCCCTCGCCACCCGCAGTGCAATGGCCCTTTGGGGCCTGCGGATGGCAGTGGCGTTCTCCCTCCGGTGGAGGGCGTCCGCCCAGATTGGGGCCCCGTAAAGGGCCATGCTTCTTAGGATGCCAGCATACAAGCGCCGGCATCGCGCCTTCGGACCCCCCAGGTTCGGGAGGAGCCACGACAGGGCATTCGCGGCCTTCAGCAGGCGCGTCGACAGCTCGCTAAAGTGTGGGCCGAAGCGCCACTTGCTGTCGAGTACAAGGCCCAGGTACTTCATTTGGGCCTTGACTCCAATCCGGACGCCCTCCACGTCAATGTGGCCGTCTGGGGGGATGCGCTGCCGAGGCCCGTGGAAATACACGGCCTCGGTTTTATGTAGCGCCACCTTCAACCCTAGGCGGCGAATCCTTCCTGCCACTAAGGATCCGCCAGCAGAGGCCAGACTGGCCGCCTCCCTGAAGTCCCTCCCCCGGGCAATGAGGAGGGTATCGTCTGCGTAGCAAATGATGCTCGTGCCACGGAGGAGGGTCCCCCGCAGGAGCCAGTCGAATCCAATGTTCCACAGCGGTGGTCCTAGGACCGACCCCTGTGGAACACCGGACTCTGCGCCGTATTGCCTAACTCTGGCCGTCTTGTCTGCAAGGAGGACCACCCGGTCCTCCAAGTAGCTGGCCAAGAGTTGGCGCAAGTACTGAGGCACTCCGTGGTACCGGAGCGCCTCCAAGATGGTCGAGTGGGGGACAGAGTTGAAGGCGTTGGCAATGTCGAATGACACCGCCAACACTCCGTCCCCCGCCTCCACGGCCTCCCTCACCTGGCCCTTCAGAAGGGCCAATGCGTCCACGGTAGAACGACCTCGTCGGAACCCGAATTGGGCGTCGGACAGGTCCGGCCCCACCGTCACCAGCAGGCTTTCTAGCCGATTGGCGATTATCCCCTCGAACATCTTACCGACCTCATCGAGCAAAACGATGGGCCGGTAAGCCGAGGGGGAGTCCGCCGGGCGTCCCTCCTTCCGGAGGAGGCATAGCCGCCCCTCCTTCCAAGGTTTCGGGAACCTCCCAGTCGTGAAACACGCGCTAAAGAGGTCCCGAAGCCTTTCCTCCATCTGTGAGGCGGCTATGGCCACCACCCGTGCGGGAACGCCGTCCGGCCCTGGGGCCGTGTTCTTTGCGCGAAGGCGAATAGTCCCTGCGCAAAGTTCCGACGCCGTCACCGGGGGGATCTCCTCATCCGGCGGAGCCGCCTCCCGCGGAGGGTCCATCACTGGTGGGGTGAAGTCGGTCCTGGACGGAAACAGGGACCGGACCACCCCATCCAGCAATGCCGGCTCGAGGGTCTCTGTCAGTGGAGGACCACAGGGGCGCAGTTTATTCCGCGCCGCCTTGTAAGGTCTTCCAAACGGGTCCCTATCGAGACCCTCCAGCATGTCGGCTCTCGCCGAGTCTTCGGCCGCGCACATCGCCAGCTTGAGGACCGTCTTTGCGTCGATGTACGACGCATAGAGGCCCCCCTCGCTGGCTGGGTCTCGGGGCCTGCGCCTTCGGCTCCGCGTGTAGGCCCTCCTGGCCGCTACGCAGGCGGTTCGGAGCTCCGCCAGTTCCTCCGACCACCAATAGACGGCGCGGCGGGGAGGTGGGTGGCGGGACCGGGGCATGCTGGAGTTGCACACCTCGGTCAAGGACCCCCTCAACTGGAACGCTGCAGCGTCCACGTCCAGGACGTCGACAGGAGGAGCGAGCCAGTCCTGGACGAACGCCGCCTCCTCCGCAGCCTCTCGGTCCAGGCGGGTGAGAGCCCACCGTGGGAACGCAGATTGGCCCGAGCGGGCCCCCAGGGGGCTCTGGGTGGAGATGTCGAAGCGTACATATCGGTGGTCCGAAAAGGTCTCCGCCATCTCCACCCGCCAGTTCACGACGCGGGCGGCTAGCACGGGGGTGGCAAACGAGACGTCGACCACCGATCCTCCCCGTTGCCGCACACACGTGTGGACAGCCCCTCTGTTAAGGAGGGACACACCGCACGACGCCGCCCAAAATTCTGCGGCGCGTCCCCGGACGTTGCAAGAGCGGGCCGGGTTGCCCCAGGCCGTCGCTTTGGCGTTCAGGTCGCCCAATATGGCGACCTGTCGTGGCGCCGCCCTCCCGACCACTGCGGTGAGGATTTCGAGATAATTCTCGAAATCCGAGAGAGGGCGGTTTGGGGAGAAATATACGCCCACAAAGGCCAAGTCTCCCCACGCGGCGGCCACGTATCCCGGTCCCCTCTCTAAGAGCGAGAGGGGAGGGGAGTCCGTGGAAGACCGCGACACCAATGCCACCGAGCCGTCCCGATCACCCAGCCAACGGCCAGGCACCGAGTACGGCTCGGCAACCACCGCCACGTCCACCAACCACTCGGCCATTGTCTGCATCAGCAGATCCTGGGCCGCCCTGCAGTGGTTGGTGTTCGCCTGGAGGATACGATGCTTGACCTGACTATCCATTAATCAGACATCGCACCCCCCTCCACAGCCGCCAAAGTCCCAGCCTCAGGGACGGCGGTGGCAGCGACAGGCCGGATCGGCGCCTGCTCCTTGCCCTTCTTGGGGGGAGGATTGCACTTCCTCCCCAACATGACGTGGCCCGCCGGGCAGCCACTGGCGGCACACACCGCACAGTGCGGCGTGGCGGCCTCGCAGGAGGCGGACTTGTGCCCGTCCTTGCCACAGCGGTAGCAGTTGCTCCCCCTGTCGACCTTGGACGGGCAAAGGGGCCGGGTGTGTCCGACTCCAAAACACTTGTAGCAGCGCAGAGGCTTGGCTGCAAGTGCCCGGACTACACCCGAGCTGAACCCGACTGCAAGTCGTCCTTTGGCGAGGACGGCTATGGCTGCGGCGACTGGGCAATCGAGGCGAATTGTGCCCATGCCGCTGCGACCGGTCCTGATGGCCCGACCTTGCACCTCTGTGACGCCACAGCCCCCCATCGCTGCGATCGCCGCCACCACCTCCTCCTTGGTGACCGAGTCGTCGAGGTCGGTCACCTCCAAGGCCACGGTCTTCACAGGCCTAGCGACATTGGCCGCGTCTGCGATGACCTCTTCCAACTTGGTTGCGAAGAGGTCGGCGTTGGCGCTGCCCTGAGCCCCCGGGAACTCGAAAATTCGAGCCCCGGCCTGGGTCCGGCGGCACGAGACTGTGCCAATCCCCAGTTTTTGGGGATCAGCGTTGGTTCGCGCCCGCGTCATTATCGACGCGTACGTCTCCCCCCGCCCCGCAGCCTCAGCGGTGAGCGTCACCACTACGGCTGCGGTCTTGGGGGGAACCAACTTCCTCTTGTCATTCCTGGCGGGGGCTCCATTGGCTGCAGTGGGAGCAGCGGTGGTGGGCCTGGGGGCCAACCTCTTCCCCTTCCCCTTTCCTTTTCCCTTTCCCTTGCCCGTTGTCTGGGACGGGCCGGGAGGGGTGGTGGTGGTGGCGGAAGGGCCAGCCTCCGTCCTCGACTTCTTCCTCTTCTTGCCCCCTCCCTTTTTGGCCACCTTCGTCCATCCTTGCTGGTTGGATGGGGTGGTGGACGGAAGACCGGCGTCTTCCACCTGGGATGGTACCTCCGACTCGCGTCGCCTGTTGTCCGCCGCGAGCGGCGGTCGGAGGCGCTTCTCAGGCAAGAGCCTGTCCTCTATGCCCGCAATACAGGCTCTCGTGAAGTTCCTCTCCTCCGTGACGACCTTGCGGATGATATCCTCAAGGTTGGAGGGGGGAACCTCAGCCGCCGGTCTCGGCTCGGCTTTGTTTGGCCGGGCCGTGGCTTCAGCCAGCTTCTGATGCAGCTGGCTGACCTCTGACTGCAGGCGATCAACTTTCGTCTGGAGTTGCCGCGTTTCGTCGGTCGCCGTGCGCTGCACCAGCTCCCCGACGATGCCGCGCATGCTCGCGGCCCTGCATTTAAGGGACTTTTGGAAAGTCCCTTTCAAATTGGAGGACTTAGAGGCGATTACCACTATCTCCTCTTCGTCCTCCTCAGCCATCAGCTGCAGCTCCGCCAGGGAGTGGTCCGCATACAGGACGCGGGACGCGCCGTACCCAGACTTGGCCCGGGCGAGGCGCGTCCGTTGCTCCTTGGCCGCAACCCGCTCCTCTAGGTCTTGCTGTAGCTGCGCCCGCCTAGTTAGGTCCAACTAGCATCTGGCCTCAGCTAGACCCACGTCGTGGGTATCGGACACCGGCTTATTGGCCTTCGCGTGAGGTCTCCTCGAGTCCGAGGAACCCCCGGACCCATCTCTCTGACGGGCCCGCTTCCCCGGCTCCCGGCGACCAGTCATTGAACTAGCGTCCGACTCAAACAAAACGGACTCATCATCAGAGTCCGGCACCTCACAAAAGAAGCTGGCCGCAGACGGCGCGCGGCTAGCCTCCGACGCCGAAGCGCCCTCGGATTGGCCCTGAGAAGGGCCTTTTGGTTGGCCCTGAGAAGGGCCTTTTGGTTGGCCCTGAGAAGGGCCTTTTCTAAATCGTCCGGAGACGTTCCTCGTTGGTTTAGGCATAGCCTCCTCAGATGTCGTACTTTACTACCCAGGGGATACTACGAGGAAGTATGCGCTGTGGGGGATCCCCCTTTTTTTTTTTTTTTTTTTTTTTTTTTTTTTTTTTTTTTTTACGCTGAGAAATGCGTTACGCATGCCCGCTCGTGGGGGACGAGACGGGGTATGTGGGACTCCTGTTAGACATACAGTATACCCACTAAAACTCAGCGGTGTTCCCGCAACGCCGTGATGGGAGGGCATGGGAAACCGGCGCAGCCTTTACATCCAAACCCTCCTGGCGCATGCCCGCCTTCTTGGCAGGCCCCGCATGCCCCCCAGTTTACTGGAGGGGCTATGGGAATGACCGGGAACACCTGGTCATTCCCATCCGACACTGGTGGAGGCCTGTGCAATACAGGCAAGGGTGCCCCCGCACCCGTTGCCTGCTCGCCTCCACCTGGGAGGAGTCGAAGATGACTTTCGTACTGACGTCTTCTTCGACCCCTCCTCCGCCTGCGGAGCGGCGCTGCGAGAGGGTCGTCCTCCCGCGCTCGCTCCGCGTCCTCCTTCTGTGACATGACTTCCTCACAGAAGGAGGCGACTGTTGCCCAGGCCTCCTCGCTTTCCAGCATCGAGTTGACGACACTGGGAAGCGAGAGGTCCGGCCCGACTGCTGCGACCAGACTACGGCGCAGCTCGGACCAGGCTGGGCACACCTCTAGGGTGTGTTGTGCCGTGTCCTCCGCCGCGCCGCAGTCGTGGCACGACGGGGTCTCCTCCCTTTGGATCCGGTGCAGGTGCGATCCGAAGCACCCATGACCAGACAACACCTGCACCAGACGGAAAGAGAGGAAACCGTGGGACCGCTCGAGCCAATCCTTCAAGACTGGCCCGAGCGCGTCCAGCGTCCGGCGGCCGAAGGCGGCAGAGGCGAGGTCCTCCGTCCAGTGATGGACGATTGCCGCCTTCGCCTCCTGCCGCACGGCCTCCCGCTCTTCTGCGGCGGGGAGCTCCCCGAGCGCCTTCCGCCGCGCCGTCCACTCGTACACTCTGGTCAGCACCCATGCCTCGAGCTCCCAAGGAGGGGTGCCGGCCAGAGCGCACGCCGCCGAGAATCCCACCGACCGGTAAGCCCTCGCCACCCGCAGTGCAATGGCCCTTTGGGGCCTGCGGATTGCAGTGGCGTTCTCCCTCCGGTGGAGGGCGTCCGCCCAGATTGGGGCCCCGTAAAGGGCCATGCTTCTTAGGATGCCGGCATACAAGCGCCGGCATCGCGCCTTCGGACCCCCCAGGTTCGGGAGGAGCCACGACAAGGCATTCGCGGCCTTCAGCAGGCGCGTCGACAGCTCGCTAAAGTGTGGGCCGAAGCGCCACCTGCTGTCGAGTACAAGGCCCAGGTACCTCATTTGGGCCTTGACTCCAATCCGGACGCCCTCCACGTCAATGTGGCCGTCTGGGGGGATGCGCTGCCGAGGCCCGTGGAAATACACGGCCTCGGTTTTATGTAGCGCCACCTTCAACCCTAGGCGGCGAATCCTTCCTGCCACTAAGGATCCGCCAGCAGAGGCCAGACTGGCCGCCTCCCTGAAGTCCCTCCCCCGGGCAATGAGGAGAGTATCGTCTGCGTAGCAAATGATGCTCGTGCCACGGAGGAGGGTCCCCCGCAGGAGCCAGTCGAATCCAATGTTCCAGAGCGGTGGACCTAGAACCGACCCCTGTGGAACACCGGACTCTGCGCCGTATTGCCTAACTCTGGCCGTCTTGTCTGCAAGGAGGACCACCCGGTCCTCCAAGTAGCTGGCCAAGAGTTGACGCAAGTACTGAGGCACTCCATGGTACCGGAGCGCCTCCAAAATGGTCGAGTGGGGGACAGAGTTGAAGGCGTTGGCAATGTCGAATGACACCGCCAACACTCCGTCCCCCGCCTCCACGGCCTCCCTCACCTGGCCCTTCAGTAGGGCCAATGCGTCCACGGTGGAACGACCCCGTCGGAACCCGAATTGGGCGCCGGACAGGTCCGGCCCCACCGTCACCAGCAGGCTTTCTAGCCGGTTGGCGATTATCCCCTCGAACATCTTACCGACCTCATCGAGCAAAACGATGGGCCGGTAAGCCGAGGGGGAGTCCGCCGGGCGTCCCTCCTTCCGGAGGAGGCATAGCCGCCCCTCCTTCCAAGGTTTCGGGAACCTCCCAGTCGTGAAACACGCGCTAAAGAGGTCCCGAAGCCTCTCCTCCATCTGTGAGGCGGCTATGGCCACCACCCGTGCGGGAATGCCGTCCGGCCCTGGGGCCGTATTCTTTGCGCGAAGGCGAAGAGTCCCTGCGTAAAGTTCCGACGCCGTCACCGGGGGGATCTCCTCATCCGGCGGAGCCGCCTCCCGCGGCGGGTCCATCACTGGTGGGGTGAAGTCGGTCCTGGACGGAAACAGGGACCGGACCACCCCATCCAGCAATGCCGGCTCGAGGGTCTCCGTCAGTGGAGGACCACAGGGGCGCAGTTTATTCCGCGCCGCCTTGTAAGGTCTTCCAAACGGGTCCCTATCGAGACCCTCCAGCATGTCGGCTCTTGCCAAGTCTTCGGCCGCGCACATCGCCAGCTTCAGGACCGTCTTTGCGTTGATGTACGACGCATAGAGGCCCTCCTCGCTGGCTGGGTCTCGGGGCCTGCGCCTTCGGCTCCGCGTGTAGGCCCTCCTGGCCGCTACGCAGGTGGTTCGGAGCTCCGCCAGTTCCTCCGACCACCAAGTGGGGGATCCCCCTAACCTAACCTAACCTAACCTAACCTAACCTTTTTTTTTTTTTTTTTTTTTTTTTGCCGGGGTGGAAAATCCTCATGGATGTCCTCCGCCCTGGGGTAGGCGGAGGGGTCTGTCAGACTCTTACTGACTAAAAACCACCCCGGTGTTCCCGTCCCACACTTGCACCGGGATCATGGGATCTAATGCGACTTCCACGATCCCCAGCTAGTGCCGGCCCGCCTCTGCGGGCCACCTCAAGTCTGGGGGGGGGTGAGGTGTTTAAACCCCCCCCCGCGACGTCTGAAAGGGGCGCGCGTGGAACACTACGCGCCGCCACCTCGGGTCCAGTGTGATGGGGGGCGGCGGACGTCCCCAAGTCCGCCGTCCCTGGACCCATTTAGGGGGGCCGGAAGAGGGCGTTGTCTGCCCTCTGCCGACGCCCGGTGCGCCTGCTGCGGGCCGGGTGAGCGGAAGAGATCTCCCGCTCCCGTTCCGCAGCCTCCTTCTGCGACACGACTGTTTCGCAGAAGGATACCACCGCGTCCCAGGACTCCTCGCTGCCGACCATCGCCTCGACCACGGCCGGCAGCGACAGGTCACTGCCCACTCCTGAGATGAGGGCACGGCGTGGCTCCTCCCAAGCGGCACACTCTGCCAGCGTATGCCGCGCCGTGTCCTCCCGACAGTCGATGCAGTGGTGACACCGGGCGTCCGGCTCCCTGTTTATGCGACACAGGTACTTCCCGAAGCAACCATGCCCCGAGAGCACCTGCGTCACCCGAAACGACAGGGAGCCGTGCCTCCTCCCGAGCCAGGGCTCGAGCACTGGCCGGACCGCCTCGATGGTGGCGAGGCCGGCGGTAGGGCGTGAAAGCCTGTCCCGCCATTCCGCCACCAGGGCTGCGCGGAGCTGTGACCGACGCAGCTCCATATGTCGCTGCATAAGCCACTCGCCCCGCGCCCTCGCTTCCTCGCGCCACTGGTACAGCGACGCGAGTACTTTCGCCTCGAGGTCCCAGGGCGGGGATCCGGCCAGTACGCAAGCCGCCTCGAAGGAGATCGTGCGATATCCCCTGATGACTCTGACGGCCATCGCTCTCTGCGGCTTTCGCAGGACAGCGATGCTGCCGGCCGTCAGGTCAGCCGCCCAGATTGGGGCCCCATACAGGGCCATCGATCGCACGATCCCCACGTAGAGCCGCCTACAGGCGGCGCTCGGGCCCCCCAGATTGGGAAGCAGCGTTGACAACGCCCCAGCCGCGCCCAACAACTTGGGCGCCAGTCGCCGGAAGTGGGGGCCAAAATCCCACCGGCTGTCGAGCACCAATCCTAGGTACTTCATGGTGGACTCGACAGCGATTTGAGCCCCCCCGACCACGATGTGTGATCCCAGCGGCGGCGCCCGCCGGGGGCCATGAAAGATCATGGCCTCCGACTTGTTGAGGGCAACCTCCAGGCCCAGGCGCCGTATGCGGCTCACCACCTGTGAGACCGCAGCCGTCACCAGCAACGCTGCCTCCCTGTACGAGCTCCCCCGGGCCGTGACCAGTGTGTCGTCTGCATAACACGTCAGGTCCACGCCCGGCTGGAGCTCGCCGCGCAGCACCCAGTCGTACCCGATGTTCCACAGGAGCGGGCCCACGACCGAGCCCTGTGGAACACCGCACGACATGCGGCGCTGGCTTCCGCCATCACGTCCCGTGTAGGTGACACACCTCTCTGCTAAATAAGCCCCAACTATGCGGCGGAGGTAGGAAGGCACCCGATGATAACGCAGTGCTTCCCTAATACAGCTCCAGGGCAGGGTGTTGAAGGCGTTGGAGATGTCCAAGGACACCGCCAACATCACCCCGCCCCGGGACACAGCTTCCTCCGCCAGGACTCTCACCCGCGATATAGCGTGGATGGTGGAGCGCCCGTGCCGAAAGCCGAACTGGCTCTCGGCCAGGTCAGGCCCCTCTCCGCACAAGTGGCTGACGAGGCGGGCAGCGATTATACGCTCAAACATCTTACCCACCTCGTCTAGCAGCACTATGGGCCTGTACGCGGACGGTGAGTCCGCAGGGCGCCCCGCCTTCCTGAGCAGGACCAGACGACCAGATTTCCACAAAGTGGGAAACTGGCCCTGCTCAAGGCACGCTGTGTAGAGTCCTGTCAAGTGGGGCTCTAGCTCCTTCAGAGCGAGGGCTAACGCTTGGCCGTGGATCCCGTCGGGCCCCGGAGCCACGTTCTTGGCCCGGAGCCGCACCACGGCTGCCCTCATCTCTGCTTGTGTCACCTCTGGGACGTTGATGGCGTTCTCATCTTCCTCTGCAGGCTCTGCGGCTGTGGGCAAAGCCATCGGCGGCGGAGTATGCTCCGCTCTTGCTGGAAAGAGGGCTGCGACTACCTCCTCCAGCAGCTCAGGTTGGAGACTCTCCGTGAGTGGAGGCGCTGCGGCTCGAAGTTTCCCTCGAACCGCATGATAAGGGCGCCCCCACGGATCCGCGTCGAGAGTCTCCAACATCTCCTCCCTGGCTCGCGTTCTCGATTCACCGATGGCCAGCCACAGGGCCTGCTTCGCCGCGCGGTACACCTCATACAGCGCGGCTTCTTCGTCAGGGACCCGACGACATCTCCTCCGGTATCGAGTGTACTGGCGTCTGACCGCTACGCAGTCGACTCGTAATTGTGCGATCTCGGCAGACCACCAGTACACCTGGCGCCTTGCTGGGTGGTTGCTGACGCGGGGCATGGACGCGTCGCAGATTTGCGTCATCGCCCCGCGGAACCACAGCGCCTCCTCTTCGACGTCGACGGATCCGTTCGTCGCCGACTCCCGAATCCAGGCCTGGATGATAGCGGCCTCCTCGAGAAGTTCCCTGTCGATGCGCTTACGTGCCCAGCGCGGACCATCCCTTCGCGGGGCCGATGGACTACGGCCGCCGGTGGTCTGGGCGGAGACGTCGAATCGGATGTATCGGTGATCCGACAAAGTCTCCACCTCCACGGCGACATGCCAGTCGTGGACACGGCTCGCGACAGCAGGGCTAGCGAACGAGACGTCCACTACAGACCCACCCCGCTGCCGCACGCACGTGTAGACCGAGCCCCGATTGAGGATGGTCAAGCCTGTCGTGACTGCCCATTCCTCCAGCGCCTCACCCTTAGCATCGGTCACCGGAGATCCCCACGCCGCAGACTTGGCGTTGAGATCCCCGAGCAACAGCACCGGGCGAGGGTGGAACTGGCCCACGACGGCACCCAACTCGACAAGGAACCCCTCGAAGTTGGCGAGACTCTTGTTGGGCGAGAAGTACGCCCCGACCGTGACAATTCCGTCCACGAGGGCGGCCACCCAGCCGTGTCCTCGGGAGGGATTGCCAAGAGTCCCGCCAATGATGGCCACCAAACCGTCTAGGTCCCCTGCCCAGTTATCACGGGGGGGGACAAAATACGGCTCAGCGACCACAGCCACATGGATCGACCACTCCGCCATGCTCTGGAGCAATAGATCCTGAGCTCTGGCAGAGTGGTTGATATTTGCCTGGAGGAAATGCGATTGTGCCATCACTGGCATTGCATGTCCTCGGCATCTCCTCCTTCCCTGGTTCGGGAGTCAGCTGCTGGGCTGCCAGGCAGTGGGAGAGGCACAGGTCCTCCGAAATCCCTGGTTCTCTTGGCAACTTTCTTGGGTGCCTTGCAGGCTTTCCCGCCAAGTCTGTGTTCCGCAGGCCTTCCTGCAGCTGCGCAAAGACTGCAGTTTGGTGCCGCGGAGCACTGGGCCGACTTGTGGCCGGGCTGACCGCAGCGATAACATAAATCACTGCGATCTATTTGTGCAGTGCACTGTGCCCGGACATGCCCCTTTTCCAGGCACCTGAAGCACTGCACAGCCCTTGGTGCCAAGAGTTTGACCTTGGCAGACACCCATCCCACTAGCAACCGACTGCCGTCTGCAACCTTGTTTGCAGCAGCTACCGGGCACTGCACCCAAATCGTGCCAAGCCCGGCTGCGCTGCAGCGGATTTCTCCCGCCTTCACGGCTTCGGGCAGACACCCGCCGTATTTGGCGATGGCCGCCACTACTTCCTTCGGGGTCGCGGAGTCGTCCAGCCCTTCTATGCGCAGTTCAGCTGTTTTAGTGGGCCTGGACACGCGGGCATCCTCCGGGTTGAGGACTTCTCGGAGTTTGGCGGCCAGACTGTCTGCCCTCTCCTTCCTCAAAGCACCCGACAACTCAAACACCTTGGCACCCGTAGCTGACGTTCTAAAGCCGAAGCCAGCGGGGGTGCCAAGTTCGCTGAGTTTGAGCTTATCCTTCATTCCGTCCAGGACCGACTTGTATGTGACTCCCCTTTTTGAGGCTTCGGGCTGCAGCGTAATCACTACAGCCTCGGAGCGTGGAGTTATGGCCCTGGGCGGCTTCGTGCTCTTTTTCGTTGCCGGGCCTTTGGGAAGCGCTGGCAGCGTCTTCTTCTTGTGGCCCTTTTTGACCACTGTCGTCCAGGCCTCCTGGATGGGAGGCGCGGTCGCCGGCACGGTTGAGTGGGAAGATGGTGCGGCCGCACTCACCGCGGGCTTCTTGGACCTCTCCGTGGGCTTTTTGGCCCCCTCCGTAGGTTTCTTGGCCACCTGCACGGGCTTCGGCCTGGCGGCATCTTCCCTCCTCCGCTTATCTGCCGCAAGCGGCGGTCGGAGGATTTCGGCCGGGGGAAGTCGCGACTCTATGGCCTGCAATCGGGCATCCAATCGGGCATCCACCATGCCCCCACATTGCACCATGCATATTCTGGCCACCTTCTCTATTTCATGGTCCGCAAAAGGTGCAGGGGTCGACGAAGGCGCGACCGGAGTGGGGCCAGTGGCAGCGGGAGCTGCTCTCTGAGCGGCAAACTCCCGCTTGAGGTCCTCCAGCTCGGACCGGAGACGGCTATTTTCCTCCCATAACTTCGACGTCTCCTCCGTGCTCGTGCGACTAAGGAGGACCTGCACTGCCTCCTTAATGTCGTCAGCCGCCTCCTTCAAGGCACGCGTGAATGTGCCCTTCAGGTTGCCCGATTTGGTGGCAACCTTCAGGACGACATCCACGCCGTCCAAAACTTGGCGACCGAGCGCCACCGCCGATGGCCTCTCCCCGGCAGTCATCCGGGCTGAGCGCCGCTCCCGCGCCTGGCGAGCCAGCTCGCTGATCTCGTCAGCCGCTACCGCCTTGCGTTGCGCACGCTTAGCGGCATTCGCCTCCGCCTTATTAGATCCCAGCAAGATGCCCTCACTGGGGTCCACGATCGCGGGACTGGGATCGCTCCCCACGCTCTTGACGCCCTCCTCTAGAGCCGGCGTATCGGGTCGGGAAACCGACGAGAATCGACCCCGTACGTCGCGCTCCGGCAAGCGAGCAGGAGCTCCACTCACCACCGCACGACCTCGCCCGCATCTCCCTGTTCGCACTTTAGCGGCCGGCAGGCTCTCCTCACTAGAAGAGCCTGACAGCCCCGCGCGCTTCTTCTTCCGTGAGCTTCTTTTCCAGAATCGCCCACCCACCTCCTCTTCAGTTTGCAGGCGCTTTGAGCCTAAGCTCGCCACGCTCGCCAAACTCGTCCTTCCGGACGCGGTGTCAGAATCTGACACCGCACCCATGTGCTCGATCAAAACGATCGGCACCTTCTCCGCCTGTTTTTTTTCAATATTTGTTTTTTTATTTTCCATATAGTACCCACGAGTAGATATAGGATTTGAAGTCCACCGGACAGAGCCTAGATGCCCGGTAAGCCTATATACTGCAGAGGGCGGCAGGTATCTGCAGGTGAAACGCTAACGACTGGACTCCCTCCAGCCATTCATCCTCTCGCCGCGCTTCAGAACTTAGGATTGGGTCCCTACTTAAACCTAACCTAATTATATATACATTTTTTTTTTTTTTTTAAATAATACCTAGCCTAACCTATTCTTACCTAACCTACCCTGTTGGCCCCTCTACCGCGGACCGTTCGTCCGCCTCCCTACACTGCGCCCACTCGGCCTCCCTCTGTAAGCAGAGGGGGGAGTGGACGACCGTCGATCGGCCTCCAAAGACCCAAGAGCCATAGGCTCTCCCCCCCCGCAGAAATCCGCCGCAGTCAATACCCTCTCCGACATGGAGAGGATATTGGCCGCGCCCAGGGTGCACCGGCCCGACGACTGCTCTTTCCCCCGAACGTATTCGAAAGGAACGAGCAGCTGTCAGGCACACGAGGAGGTTTTCTGCACGCACCCCAACCTAACCTAACCTAACCTAACCTAACGCCGCAGCCATAGCCGTCCTCGCCAAAGGACGACTTGCAGTCGGGTTCAGCTCGGGTGTAGTCCGGGCACTTGCAGCCAAGCCTCTGCGCTGCTACAAGTGTTTTGGAGTCGGACACACCCGGCCCCTTTGCCCGTCCAAGGTCGACAGGGGGAGCAACTGCTACCGCTGCGGCAAGGACGGGCACAAGTCCGCCTCCTGCGAGGCCGCCACGCCGCACTGTGCGGTGTGTGCCGCCAGTGGCTGCCCGGCGGGCCACGTCATGTTGGGGAGGAAGTGCAATCCTCCCCCCAAGAAGGGCAAGGAGCAGGCGCCGATCGTACATCGACGCAAAGACGGTTCTCAAGCTGGCGATGTGCGCGGCCGAAGACTCGGTGAGAGCTAGGTTAGGTTAGGTTAGGTTCTTGCGTACTGGCCGGATCCCCGCCCTGGGACCTCGAGGCGAAAGTACTCGCGTCGCTGTACCAGTGGCGCGAGGAAGCGAGGGCGCGGGGCGAGTGGCTTATGCAGCGACATATGGAGCTGCGTCGGTCACAGCTCCGCGCAGCCCTGGTGGCGGAATGGCGGGACAGGCTTTCACGCCCTACCGCCGGCCTCACCACCATCGAGGCGGTCCGGCCAGTGCTCGAGCCCTGGCTCGGGAGGAGGCACGGCTCCCTGTCGTTTCGGGTGACGCAGGTGCTCTCGGGGCATGGTTGCTTCGGGAAGTACCTGTGTCGCATAAACAGGGAGCCGGACGCCCGGTGTCACCACTGCATCGACTGTCGGGAGGACACGGCGCGGCATACGCTGGCAGAGTGTGCCGCTTGGGAGGAGCCACGCCGTGCCCTCATCTCAGGAGTGGGCAGTGACCTGTCGCTGCCGGCCGTGGTCGAGGCGATGGTCGGCAGCGAGGAGTCCTGGGACGCGGTGGTATCCTTCTGCGAAACAGTCGTGTCGCAGAAGGAGGCTGCGGAACGGGAGCGGGAGATCTCTTCCGCTCACCCGGCCCGCAGCAGGCGCACCGGGCGTCGGCAGAGGGCAGACAACGCCCTCTTCCGGCCCCCCTAAATGGGTCCAGGGACGGCGGACTTGGGGACGTCCGCCGTCCGGTGGTGGACGGAAGACCGGCGTCTTCCACCTGGGATGGCACCTCCGACTCGCGTCGCCTGTTGTCCGCCGCGAGCGGCGGTCGGAGGCGCTTCTCAGGCAAGAGCCTGTCCTCTATGCCCGCAATACAGGCTCTCGTGAAGTTCCTCTCCTCCGTGACGACCTTGCGGATGATATCCTCAAGGTTGGAGGGGGGAACCTCAGCCGCCGGTCTCGGCTCGGCTTTGTTTGGCCGGGCCGTGGCTTCAGCCAGCTTCTGATGCAGCTGGCTGACCTCTGACTGCAGGCGATCAACTTTCGCCTGCAGTTGCCGCGTTTCGTCGGTCGCCGTGCGCTGCACCAGCTCCCCGACGATGCCGCGCATGCTCGCGGCCCTGCATTTAAGGGACTTTTGGAAAGTCCCTTTCAAATTGGAGGACTTAGAGGCGATTACCACTATCTCCTCTTCGTCCTCCTCAGCCATCAGCTGCAGCTCCGCCAGGGAGTGGTCCGCATACAGGACGCGGGACGCGCCGTACCCGGACTTGGCCCGGGCAACGCGCGTCCGTTGCTCCTTGGCCGCAACCCGCTCCTCCAGGTCTTGCTGCAGCTGCGCCCGCCTAGATAGGTCCAACTGGCATCTGGCCTCAGCTAGACCCACGTCGTGGGTATCAGTCACCGGCTTCTTGGCCTTCGCGTGTGGTCTCCTCGAGTCCGAGGAACCCCCGGACCCATCTCTCTGACGGGCCCGCTTCCCCGGCTCCCGGCGACCAGTCATCGAACTAGCGTCCGACTCGAACAAAATGGACTCATTATCGGAGTCCGGCACCTCACAAAAGAAGCTGGCCGCAGACGGCGCGCGGCTAGCCTCCGACGCCGAAGCGCCCTCGGATTGGCCCTGAGAAGGGCCCTTTTGGTTGGCCCTGAGAAGGGCCTTTTGGTTGGCCCTGAGAAGGGCCTTTTGGTTGGCCCTGAGAAGGGCCTTTTCTAAATCGTCCGGAGACGGCCCGCGATGTTTTAGGCATAGCCTCCTCAGATGTCGTAGTTTCCCGCAATAAAATAAAATATGATAAAATCCAGTTAAAATATGCTACGACTGCACAGTGCACTTTAGCCGAGCCCGGTCTGCCACTCCGTTACGGTGGTCAGAACCGGGTCGTTGCCCAGGGGACGCGACGTGGACGCAAGCACTGTGGGGGGTCCCCCAACCTAACCTAACCTAACCTTTTTTTTTTTTTTTTTTTTACGCTGAGAAATGCGTTACGCATGCCCGCTCGTGGGGGACGAGACGGGGTATGTGGGACTCCTGTTAGACCTACAGTATACCCACTAAAACTCAGCGGTGTTCCCGCAACGCCGTGATGGGAGGGCATGGGAAACCGGCGCAGCCTTTACATCCAAACCCTCCTGGCGCATGCCCGCCTTCTTGGCGGGCCCCGCATACCACCCAGTTGCCTGGGGGGGCTATGGGAATGACTGGGAACACCTGGTCATTCCCATCCGACTTTGCTGGAGGCCTGTGCAATACAGGCAAGGGTGCCCCCGCACCCGTTGCCTGCTCGCCTCCACCTGGGAGGAGTCGAAGATGACTTTCGTACTGACGTCTTCTTCGACCCCTCCTCCGCCTGCGGAGCGGCGCTGCGAGAGGGTCGACCTCCCGCGCTCGCTCCGCGTCCTCCTTCTGTGACATGACTTCCTCACAGAAGGAGGCGACTGTTGCCCAGGCCTCCTCGCTTTCCAGCATCGAGTTGACGACACTGGGAAGCGAGAGGTCCGGCCCGACTGCTGCGACCAGACTACGGCGCAGCTCGGACCAGGCTGGGCACACCTCTAGGGTGTGTTGTGGCGTGTCCTCCGCCGCGCCGCAGTCGTGGCACGACGGGGTCTCCTCCCTTTGGATCCGGTGCAGGTGCGATCCGAAGCACCCATGACCAGACAACACCTGCACCAGACGGAAAGAGAGGAAACCGTGGGACCGCTCGAGCCAATCCTTCAAGACTGGCCCGAGCGCGTCCAGCGTCCGGCGGCCGAAGGCGGCAGAGGCGAGGTCCTCCGTCCAGTGATGGAAGATTGCCTCCTTCGCCTCCCGCCGCACGGCCTCCCGCTCTTCTGCGGCGGGGAGCTCCCCGAGCGCCTTCCGCCGCGCCGTACACTCTGGTCAGCACCCATGCCTCGAGCTCCCAAGGAGGGGTGCTGGCCAGAGCGCACGCCGCCGAGAATCCCACCGACCGGTAAGCCCTCGCCAACCGTAGTGCAATGGCCCTTTGGGGCCTGCGGATGGCAGTGGCGTTCTCCCTCCGGTGGAGGGCGTCCGCCCAGATTGGGGCCCCGTAAAGGGCCATGCTTCTTAGGATGCCGGCATACAAGCGCCGGCATCGCGCCTTCGGACCCCCCAGGTTCGGGAGGAGCCACGACAGGGCATTCGCGGCCTTCAGCAGGCGCGTCGACAGCCCGCTAAAGTGTGGGCCAAAGCGCCACCTGCTGTCGAGTACAAGGCCCAGGTACTTCATTTGGGTCTTGACTCCGATCCGGACGCCCTCTACGTCAATGTGGCCGTCTGGGGGGATGCGCTGCCGAGGCCCGTGGAAATACACGGCCTCGGTTTTATGTAGGGCCACCTTCAACCCTAGGCGGCGGATCCTTCCTGCCACTAAGGATCCGCCAGCAGAGGCCAGACTGGCCGCCTCCCTGAAGTCCCTCCCCCGGGCAATGAGGAGAGTATCATCTGCGTAGCAAATGATGCTCGTGCCACGGAGGAGGGTCCCCCGCAGGAGCCAGTCGAATCCAATGTTCCACAGCGGTGGTCCTAGGACCGACCCCTGTGGAACACCGGACTCTGCGCCGTATTACCTAACTCTGGCCGTCTTGTCTGCAAGGAGGACCATCCGGTCCTCCAAGTAGCTGGCCAAGAGTTGGCGCAAGTACTGAGGCACTCCGTGGTACCGGAGCGCCTCCAAGATGGTCGAGTGGGGGACAGAGTTGAAGGCGTTGGCAATGTCGAATGACACGACTGTTTCGCAGAAGGATACCACCGCGTCCCAGGACTCCTCGCTGCCGACCATCGCCTCGACCACGGCCGGCAGCGACAGGTCACTGCCCACTCCTGAGATGAGGGCACGGCGTGGCTCCTCCCAAGCGGCACACTCTGCCAGCGTATGCCGCGCCGTGTCCTCCCGACAGTCGATGCAGTGGTGACACCGGGCGTCCGGCTCCCTGTTTATGCGACACAGGTACTTCCCGAAGCAACCATGCCCCGAGAGCACCTGCGTCACCCGAAACGACAGGGAGCCGTGCCTCCTCCCGAGCCAGGGCTCGAGCACTGGCCGGACCGCCTCGATGGTGGCGAGGCCGGCGGTAGGGCGTGAAAGCCTGTCCCGCCATTCCGCCACCAGGGCTGCGCGGAGCTGTGACCGACGCAGCTCCAACCTTTTTTTTTTTTTTTTTTTTTTGTTGCCGGGGTGGAAAATCCTCATGGATGTCCTCCGCCCTGGGGTAGGCAGAGGGGTCTGTCAGACTCTTACTGACTAAAAACCACCCCGGTGTTCCCGTCCCACACTTGTACCGGGGATCATGGGATCTAATGCGACTTCCACGATCCCCAGCTAGTGCCGGCCCGCCTCTGCGGGCCACCTCAAGTCTGGGGGGGTGAGGTGTTTAAACCCCCCCCACAACGTCTGAAAGGGGCGCGCGTGGAACACTACGCGCCGCCACCTCGGGTCCAGTGTGATGGGGGGCGGCGGACGTCCCCAAGTCCGCCGTCCCTGGACCCATTTAGGGGGGCCGGAAGAGGGCGTTGTCTGCCCTCTGCCGACGCCCGGTGCGCCTGCTGCGGGCCGGGTGAGCGGAAGAGATCTCCCGCTCCCGTTCCGCAGCCTCCTTCTGCGACACGACTGTTTCGCAGAAGGATACCACCGCGTCCCAGGACTCCTCGCTGCCGACCATCGCCTCGACCACGGCCGGCAGCGACAGGTCACTGCCCACTCCTGAGATGAGGGCACGGCGTGGCTCCTCCCAAGCGGCACACTCTGCCAGCGTATGCCGCGCCGTGTCCTCCCGACAGTCGATGCAGTGGTGACACCGGGCGTCCGGCTCCCTGTTTATGCGACACAGGTACTTCCCGAAGCAACCATGCCCCGAGAGCACCTGCGTCACCCGAAACGACAGGGAGCCGTGCCTCCTCCCGAGCCAGGGCTCGAGCACTGGCCGGACCGCCTCGATGGTGGCGAGGCCGGCGGTAGGGCGTGAAAGCCTGTCCCGCCATTCCGCCACCAGGGCTGCGCGGAGCTGTGACCGACGCAGCTCCATATGTCGCTGCATAAGCCACTCGCCCCGCGCCCTCGCTTCCTCGCGCCACTGGTACAGCGACGCGAGTACTTTCGCCTCGAGGTCCCAGGGCGGGGATCCGGCCAGTACGCAAGCCGCCTCGAAGGAGATCGTGCGATATCCCCTGATGACTCTGACGGCCATCGCTCTCTGCGGCTTTCGCAGGACAGCGATGCTGCCGGCCGTCAGGTCAGCCGCCCAGATCGGGGCCCCATACAGGGCCATCGATCGCACGATCCCCACGTAGAGCCGCCTACAGGCGGCGCTCGGGCCCCCCAGATTGGGAAGCAGCGTTGACAACGCCCCAGCCGCGCCCAACAACTTGGGCGCCAGTCGCCGGAAGTGGGGGCCAAAATCCCACCGGCTGTCGAGCACCAATCCTAGGTACTTCATGGTGGACTCGACAGCGATTTGAGCCCCCCCGACCACGATGTGTGATCCCGGCGGCGGCGCCCGCCGGGGGCCATGAAAGATCATGGCCTCCGACTTGTTGAGGGCAACCTCCAGGCCCAGGCGCCGTATGCGGCTCACCACCTGTGAGACCGCAGCCGTCGCCAGCAACGCTGCCTCCCTGTACGAGCTCCCCCGGGCCGTGACCAGTGTGTCGTCTGCATAACACGTCAGGTCCACGCCCGGCTGGAGCTCGCCGCGCAGCACCCAGTCGTACCCGATGTTCCACAGGAGCGGGCCCACGACCGAGCCCTGTGGAACACCGCACGACATGCGGCGCTGGCTTCCGCCATCACGTCCCGTGTAGGTGACACACCTCTCTGCTAAATAAGCCCCAACTATGCGGCGGAGGTAGGAAGGCACCCGATGATAACGCAGTGCCTCCCTAATACAGCTCCAGGGCAGGGTGTTGAAGGCGTTGGAGATGTCCAAGGACACCGCCAACATCACCCCGCCCCGGGACACAGCTTCCTCCGCCAGGACTCTCACCCGCGATATAGCGTGGATGGTGGAGCGCCCGTGCCGAAAGCCGAACTGGCTCTCGGCCAGGTCAGGCCCCTCTCCGCACAAGTGGCTGACGAGGCGGGCAGTGATTATACGCTCAAACATCTTACCCACCTCGTCTAGCAGCACTATGGGCCTGTACGCGGACGGTGAGTCCGCAGGGCGCCCCGCCTTCCTGAGCAGGACCAGACGACCAGATTTCCACAAAGTGGGAAACTGGCCCTGCTCAAGGCACGCTGTGTAGAGTCCTGTCAAGTGGGGCTCTAGCTCCTTCAGAGCGAGGGCTAACGCTTGGCCGTGGATCCCGTCGGGCCCCGGAGCCACGTTCTTGGCCCGGAGCCGCACCACGGCTGCCCTCATCTCTGCTTGTGTCACCTCTGGGACGTTGATGGCGTTCTCATCTTCCTCTGCAGGCTCTGCGGCTGTGGGCAAAGCCATCGGCGGCGGAGTATGCTCCGCTCTTGCCGGAAAGAGGGCTGCGACTACCTCCTCCAGCAGCTCAGGTTGGAGACTCTCCGTGAGTGGAGGCGCTGCGGCTCGAAGTTTCCCTCGAACCGCACGATAAGGGCGCCCCCACGGATCCGCGTCGAGAGTCTCCAACATCTCCTCCCTGGCTCGCGTTCTCGATTCACCGATGGCCAGCCACAGGGCCTGCTTCGCCGCGCGGTACACCTCATACAGCGCGGCTTCTTCGTCAGGGACCCGACGACGTCTCCTCCGGTATCGAGTGTACTGGCGTCTGACCGCTACGCAGTCAACACGTAATTGTGCGATCTCGGCAGACCACCAGTACACCTGGCGCCTTGCTGGGTGGTTGCTGACGCGGGGCATGGACGCGTCGCAGATTTGCGTCATCGCCCCGCGGAACCACAGCGCCTCCTCTTCGACGTCGACGGATCCGTTCGTTGCCGACTCCCGAATCCAGGCCTGGATGATAGCGGCCTCCTCGAGAAGTTCCCTGTCGATGCGCTTACGCGCCCAGCGCGGACCATCCCTTCGCGGGGCCGATGGACTACGGCCGCTGGTGGTCTGGGCGGAGACGTCGAATCGGATGTATCGGTGATCCGACAAAGTCTCCACCTCCACGGCGACATGCCAGTCGTGGACACGGCTCGCGACAGCAGGGCTAGCGAACGAGACGTCCACTACAGACCCACCCCGCTGCCGCACGCACGTGTAGACCGAGCCCCGATTGAGGATGGTCAAGCCTGTCGTGACTGCCCATTCCTCCAGCGCCTCACCCTTAGCATCGGTCACCGGAGATCCCCACGCCGCAGACTTGGCGTTGAGATCCCCGAGCAACAGCACCGGGCGAGGGTGGAACTGGCCCACGACGGCACCCAACTCGACAAGGAACCCCTCGAAGTTGGCGAGACTCTTGTTGGGCGAGAAGTACGCCCCGACCGTGACAATTCCGTCCACGAGGGCGGCCACCCAGCCGTGTCCTCGGGAGGGATTGCCAAGAGTCCCGCCAATGATGGCCACCAAACCGTCTAGGTCCCCTGCCCAGTTATCACGGGGGGGGACAAAATACGGCTCAGCGACCACAGCCACATGGATCGACCACTCCGCCATGCTCTGGAGCAATAGATCCTGAGCTCTGGCAGAGTGGTTGATATTTGCCTGGAGGAAATGCGATTGTGCCATCACTGGCATTGCATGTCCTCGGCATCTCCTCCTTCCCTGGTTCGGGAGTCAGCTGCTGGGCTGCCAGGCAGTGGGAGAGGCACAGGTCCTCCGAAATCCCTGGTTCTCTTGGCAACTTTCTTGGGTGCCTTGCAGGCTTTCCCGCCAAGTCTGTGTTCCGCAGGCCTTCCTGCAGCTGCGCAAAGACTGCAGTTTGGTGCCGCGGAGCACTGGGCCGACTTGTGGCCGGGCTGACCGCAGCGATAACATAAATCACTGCGATCTATTTGTGCAGTGCACTGTGCCCGGACATGCCCCTTTTCCAGGCACCTGAAGCACTGCACAGCCCTTGGTGCCAAGAGTTTGACCTTGGCAGACACCCATCCCACTAGCAACCGACTGCCGTCTGCAACCTTGTTTGCAGCAGCTACCGGGCACTGCACCCAAATCGTGCCAAGCCCGGCTGCGCTGCAGCGGATTTCTCCCGCCTTCACGGCTTCGGGCAGACACCCGCCGTATTTGGCGATGGCCGCCACTACTTCCTTCGGGGTCGCGGAGTCGTCCAGCCCTTCTATGCGCAGTTCAGCTGTTTTAGTGGGCCTGGACACGCGGGCATCCTCCGGGTTGAGGACTTCTCGGAGTTTGGCGGCCAGACTGTCTGCCCTCTCCTTCCTCAAAGCACCCGACAACTCAAACACCTTGGCACCCGTAGCTGACGTTCTAAAGCCGAAGCCAGCGGGGGTGCCAAGTTCGCTGAGTTTGAGCTTATCCTTCATTCCGTCCAGGACCGACTTGTATGTGACTCCCCTTTTTGAGGCTTCGGGCTGCAGCGTAATCACTACAGCCTCGGAGCGTGGAGTCATGGCCCTGGGCGGCTTCGTGCTCTTTTTCGTTGCCGGGCCTTTGGGAAGCGCTGGCAGCGTCTTCTTCTTGTGGCCCTTTTTGACCACTGTCGTCCAGGCCTCCTGGATGGGAGGCGCGGTCGCCGGCACGGTTGAGTGGGAAGATGGTGCGGCCGCACTCACCGCGGGCTTCTTGGACCTCTCAGTGGGCTTTTTGGCCCCCTCCGTAGCCCCCAACCTTTTTTTTTTTTTTTTTTTGTTGCCGGGGTGGAAAATCCTCATGGATGTCCTGCGCCCTGGGGTAGGCGTAGGGGTCTGTCAGACTCTTACTGACTAAAAACCACCCCGGTGTTCCCATCCCACACTTGCACCGGGGATCATGGGATCTAATGCGACTTCCACGTAGCCCCCAACCTAACCTAACCTAACCTTTTTTATTTTTTCGCTGAGAAATGCATTACGCATCCCCGCTCGTGGGGGACGAGTCGGGGTATGTGGGACTCCTGTCGATGATGACAGTATACCCACTAAAACTCAGCGGTGTTCCCACATCGCCGTGATGGGGGGGCCATGGGAAACCGGCTCAGCCTTTACATCCACAACCCTCCCGGCGCATGCCCGCCTAGCTGGCCGGCCCCTCATGCCCCCCAGGCTGGGGAGCTACGGGAATGGCAGGGAACACCTGGCCATTCCCGTTCGACACTGGTGGAGGCCTGTGCAATACAGGCAAGGGTGCCATCCCACCCGTTGCCTGCTGGCCTCCAACTGGAAGGAGTCGGAGATGACTTTCAAACTGACGTCTTCTTCGACCCCTCCTTCGCCTGCGAAGCGGCGCCGCGTTAGGATCGTCCTCACGCACGCGCTCAGCTGCCTCCTTCTGGGACATGACGTTTTCGCAGAAGGAGGCGACTGCCGCCCAAGACCTCTCATCCCTCAGCATGGCGTTAACTACGCCAGGGAGTGAGAGGTCCGGTCCGATCACCGCGATGAGATTGCCGCGCGGCTCAGACCACGTTGGGCACACTTCGAGGGTGTGCTGCGCCGCATCCTCCGCCACGCCACAGTGGTGGCACAACGGCGTCTCCTCCCGTACGATTCGGTGCAGGTACGATCCGAAACATCCATGTCCGGACAGCACCTGCACCAGACGGAAGGAGAGGAACCCATGCGACCGCTCGA
The DNA here is from genome assembly GCA_905333075.3 of Atethmia centrago. Classification (NCBI taxonomy): domain Eukaryota; kingdom Metazoa; phylum Arthropoda; class Insecta; order Lepidoptera; family Noctuidae; genus Atethmia; species Atethmia centrago. Next base: position 30,197,818 of record HG995386.1, on the reverse strand, counting down.
GCCAGTCTCGCAGGACTGGCCCAATCGCATCGAGGGTTTGGCGGCCGAAAGCTGCAGTGGCGAGGTCCCCCGTCCAATGGACGACGATGGCATCCCTCGCCTCCCGCCGGACGGCTGCCCGCTCTTCCGGGGCTGGGCGTTCTCCTCTTGCCCTCCGTCCTGCCGTCCATTCATACACTCTGGCTAGCACCCACGCCTCGAGTTCCCAAGGAGGGGTGCTGGCCAGAGCACATGCTGCTGCAAAGCCCACCGTGCGATGGGCCCGTGCCACCCGCTGGGCTATGGCCCTTTGGGGTGCCCGCAAGGCGGCGGCATTCTCCCTCCTGTGGAGTGAGTCCTCCCAGATAGGAGCCCCGTAGAGGGCCATACTCCTCAAGATGCCGGCGTAAAGTCGCCGGCATCGCGCGCTGGGCCCCCCCAAGTTGGGGAGCAGCCACGAGAGCGCACCCGCGGCCTTCAGCAGGCGTGACGACAGCCCGCTAAAATGCGGCCCGAAGCGCCATTTGCTGTCGAGTATAAGGCCCAGGTATTTCATCTGGGCCTTGACCTCAATTCTGACGCCCTCCACGAAGATGTGGGCGTCAGGTGGGGGGCGCTGCCGAGGGCCGTGGAAGAACACGGCCTCGGTCTTGTGCAGCGCCACCGATAACCCTAGGCGGCGGATCCTCCCTGCCACCAAGGATCCGCCCGCCGAGGCCAAATTGGCCGCCTCCCTGAAATTCCCCGCCCCGGGCGGTGAGGAGAGTGTCATCCGCGTAGCAGACGACACTCGTGCCTCGGAGGAGAGTTCCCCGCAGGAGCCAATCATACCCGACGTTCCACAGGAGAGGTCCTAAGACTGACCCCTGCGGAACGCCGGCCTCAACAGCGTACCGCCGGACTTGGCCAGTCCTATTTACCAGGAGGATCGCCCGTTCCTCCAGGTAGCTGGCCAGCAGCCTGTGCATGTATAGAGGCACTCCGTGGAATCGGAGCGCCTCTAGGATGGTGGAGTGGGGAACGGAGTTTAAGGCATTGGCTATGTCAAATGACACAGCCAACAATCCGTCCCCCGCTTCCATCGCCTCCTTCACCTGGCCCTTAATGCAGGCCAGCGCGTCCACCGTGGAACGCTCAGCCCGAAAACCAAACTGAGCGTCCGACAAGTCCGGCCCGATACTCCGCAGATGGCCCTTTAGGCGGGCAGCGATTATCCCCTCGAACATTTTGCCGACCTCATCGAGCAGAACGATGGGCCGGTATGCCGAGGGGGAGTCTGCGGGGCGGCCCTCCTTGCGAAGGAGGCACAACTGCCCCTCCTTCCATGGTTTCGGGAACCTCCCAGACGCAAGGCATGCGCTGAAGAGGTCCCGAAACCTTTCCTCCATTTGAGTGGCTGCGATCGCCACCATCATCATCAACATCGAGAGGAAACATCGTGAGGAAACCGGCATGTCCTAGAACCAAAAATTCAAAAACATGTGACATCTACCAACCCGCACTGGGCCCGCGTGGTGGATTACGGCCCACTCCCTCTCACAGAGAGGAGGCCTGTGTCCCAGCAGTGGGAACATTATAGGCTGATTATGTGTGATCGCCACCACTCTTGCCGGAACACCGTCGGGGCCCGGAGCTGTCTTCTTGGCGCGGATATGGAGAATAGCCGCGTCAAGTTCCGACTCCGTGACAGGAGGGGCCTCCTCTTCTTCCTCAGCTGGCGGAGCTATCCCCCGCAGTGGGCCCATCACTGGTGGAGTGAAGTCGTCCCTGGACGGAAACAGGGACTGAACCACCCCATCCAGAAATGAGGGCTCCAGGGTCTCGGCTACCGGGGGACCAAAGGGGCGCAGTTTGTTGCGCGCCGCCTTATATGGTCTCCCGTAAGGATTGTTGTCGAGACCCTCCAGCAACTCTGCTCTGGACGAGTCTCTGGCGGCGGTGATAGCCCTATCGAGGACCAATTTTGTCTCCATGTACACCTCATAGAGGTGGTCCTCGTCGGCCAGGTCCCGTATACGCCGCCGCCGGCTTCGCGAGCAGCCTGTGTGGAGGCAAGGAGGGCTCCTTGCCTCCACACAGGCTGCTCGAAGCCCCGCCAGCTCCACCGACCACCAGTACACGGCGCGTTTGGGTAGTGGTCGGCGAGACCGGGGCATGCTGAAGTTGCATACCTCGGTCAGAGACTCCCTCAGGTGCCCCGCCACGGTGTCTACATCCAGGCCAGCGGAAGGCGGCGAAAGCCAGTCCTGGATGAACGCCGCCTCCGCCGCTGCCTCCCTGTCCAGGCGGACGAGAGCCCACCGCGGGAATGGTGATCTCGCCGAGAGGGGCCGCGTCTCTCCGGGGCCACTGTTGGAGATGTCGAACCGCACGTAGCGGTGGTCCGACATAGTCTCCGCCAGGTCCACCCGCCAGTTCAACACGCGCGCGGCCAACGCAGGGGTGGCGAAAGTGACGTCCACTATTGAGCCACCCTGCCGCCGCACGCATGTCTGGACGCTTCCTCTGTTCAAGAGGGAGAGGCCAGAGGAAGCTGCCCACATCTCCACTGCCCGCCCGCGTGCGCTGGTGGCCGGATTGCCCCAGGTCACCGACTTGGCATTCAGGTCTCCCAGTACGGAGACCTGACGCGGCGCCGCCCTGCCGACCACGGCAGCCAGCACTCCGAGATAGTTCTCGAAGTCCTGAAGAGGGCGGTTTGGGGAGAAATAGACGCCCACAAGGGCTATGTCTCCCCACGCGGCGGCCACGTATCCCGGTCCCCTCTCTAATAGAGAGAGGGGAGGGGAGTCTGTGGAAGACCGCGCCGCTAGTGCCACCGAGTCGTCCTCGTCACCCAGCCAGCTGCTGGGGATCGAGTATGGCTCGGCGACCACCGCTACGTTCACCAACCACTCGGCCATGACCTGCACTACCAGGTCCTGGGCCGCTCTGCAGTGGTTGGTGTTCGTCTGGAGGATGCGGTAGTTGGAAACCATTATTCCGACATCGAACCGGTCCCCTCAGCTATCGCCGCTGGAGCAACAGCGGCAACGACGGCGGCGGCGGCGGTAGCAACAGGGCGAACCTGCGCCGGCACTATGCCCTTCCTTACGGGGGGCTTGCAGCTCCTGCCCGTCATCCTGTGGTCCGCAGGGCGGCCACTGGCGGCACACGCCACGCAGTGTGGCTTGGTGACGGCGGCGCGGCAAGTGGTACTCCTGTGTCCCTCCTGCCCGCACTGGAAGCACGTGTCTCCCCAGTCGAACTTGGAGGGACACGTGGCTCGGGTGTGGCCAAACGCGAAGCACTTGAAGCAGCGAACGGGCTGGTCTTCAAGTGGCCGGACCACAGCCGAGCTGAACCCCACGAGCAGCCGTCCCTTGGTCGCAGCAAGGACAGCCCCAGCCGCGGCGACTGGGCACTCAACGCGTATGATGCCCATGCCACGGCGTCCGAGCCTGATGGCTCCACCTTTCACCGCGCCAGCGTCGCATCCTCCAGCCGCCGCAACGGCCGCCACCACATCCTCTTTGGTGACGGAATCATCCAGATCGGCCACCTCCAAGGCTGCGGTCTTAATAGGCCTGACGACCGTTGCCGCATCCGCGATGACCTCTTGCAACTTTGTTGCGAAGAGGTCCGCATTTGTGCCGCGCTCTTCCCCCGAGAACTCGAAAATTCGAGCCCCGGTTAGGGTTCGGCGGCACGTTATGTTTTTAATCCCCAGCCGGGAGGGATCGGCATTGGTACGAGCCCGTCTTAGGACGGACTCATACGTCTCACCCCGCCCCACGGCCTCCGGGGTGACGGTCACCACGACGGCCGTGGTTTTGGGAGCAACCAGATTTCTCCTACCGGCTGGAGCCTTTTTTGCTGCAGGAGCACTCGCAGCGGGCTTGTGGGCCGACCTTTTCCCCTTTTCCCTTTTCCTCTCCTGACCACTTCAGTCCACGACTGGTTGGACGGGGTGGTGGAGGGAAGAAGGGCATCTTCCTCCTGCGAGTTCTGGGGGCCTGCCGCTGGAGTAGCAGACGACCCAGGCACTTCTTCCGCCCTTGTGGTGGGGTTATGAGGAGCCGCCTTGGTCCTCTTGCCCTTGCCCTTGCCCTTGGATACCGGGCCTGCTAGATGCACAGGTTCCAGCTTCCTCAGCGGTGGACTCTTGTCTGCCGCAAGTGGCGGGCGGAGCCGCCTTTCCGGCAAGAGCCGGTCCTCGATGCCAGCGAAGCAGGCATTATAAAGGCCCTCTCCTCCATGACAACCCCACGAATTGTTGCCTCAAGGCTGGCAGGGGAGGAGGAGCAGCCTCCTACCACCAGACCTGGGGCAGATTGGGCAGGCCTGGCCGTGGCCTCAGCCAGCTTCTGGTGTAGCTGGCTTACCTCCGCCTGCAGACGATCCATCTTTGCCTGCAGCTGCCGTGTCTCGTCCGTGGCCGTCCGCTTCACTAGCTCCACCACGATGCCATGCATACTGGCGGCCCGGCATTTGAGGGGCTTCTGGAAGGTCCCCTTCAAATTCGAAGACTTTGAGGCGACCTCCAGAACCCCCTCTCTGTCCTCCTGCGCCATGCGCTCCAATTCCGCCAGAGAGTGGTCAGCATACAGTACATTGGATGCACCATAGCCAGCCCTCGACCTGGCAACTTGCGCCTGCTGCTCTTTGGCGGCGACCCTCTCTTCCAAGTCTTGTTGGACTTGCGCCCTTTTTGCCAGATTTAGCTGGCGCTCGTCGTCCACCAAGCCCACATCGTGGGTAGAAGGTGCAGTAGAAGTCGAAGCCTTTTTAGACTTCGACTTCTTCTTCGCCTTACATCCGACTACCGTCGACTCCGAGGAGCCCTCGGACCTCTTCCGCTTGAAGCGGTCGCTTTCGGCCGCCGACGTGTCCATATTGGAGTCGTCGGAGTCCGACAACTCGTCTGGCCTAATGAAAAAGCTGGCCGCATGTGGTGCGCGGTCAGCTCCCGACGCTAAAGCGTCGTCAGCGTGGCCCTGAGAAGGGCCGTTGGATTGGCCCTGAGAAGGGCCGTTTGAATCGCCCTGGGAGGAGCGATTCGAAATAAAACGCCCAGAGGCGTCACGCATTGGTTTGTCCATCTTATTCGTAGACGTCCGCATTAAAATCAACGAATCACAGCGCACTTTAGCCGCCGGTCTGCCACTCCGTTACGGTGGTCAGACACGGCGTTGCCCAGGGGATACTACGAGGAAGTATGCGCTGTGGGGGATCCCCCAACCTAACCTAACCTTTTTTTTTTTTGTTGCCGGGGTGGAAAATTCTCATGGATGTCCTCCGCCCTGGGGTAGGCGGAGGGGTCTGTCAGACTCTTACTGACTAAAAACCACCCCGGTGTTCCCGTCCCACACTTGCACCGGGGATCATGGGATCTAATGCGACTTCCACGATCCCCAGCTAGTGCCGGCCCGCCTCTGCGGGCCACCTCAAGTCTGGGGGGGGTGAGGTGTTTAAACCCCCCCCGCGACGTCTGAAAGGGGCGCGCGTGGAACACTACGCGCCGCCACCTCGGGTCCAGTGTGATGGGGGGCGGCGGACGACCCCAAGTCCGCCATCCCTGGACCCATTTAGGGGGGCCGGAAGAGGGCGTTGTCTGCCCTCTGCCGACGCCCGGTGCGCCTGCTGCGGGCCGGGTGAGCGGAAGAGATCTCCCGCTCCCGTTCCGCGGCCTCCTTCTGCGACACGACTGTTTCGCAGAAGGATACCACCGCGTCCCAGGACTCCTCGCTGCCGACCATCGCCTCGACCACGGCCGGCAGCGACAGATCACTGCCCACTCCTGAGATGAGGGCACGGCGTGGCTCCTCCCAAGCGGCACACTCTGCCAGCGTATGCCGCGCCGTGTCCTCCCGACAGTCGATGCAGTGGTGACACCGGGCGTCCGGCTCCCTGTTTATGCGACACAGGTACTTCCCGAAGCAACCATGCCCCGAGAGCACCTGCGTCACCCAAAACGGCAGGGAGCCGTGCCTCCTCCCGAGCCAGGGCTCGAGCACTGGCCGGACCGCCTCGATGGTGGCGAGGCCGGCGGTAGGGCGTGAAAGCCTGTCCCGCCATTCCACCACCAGGGCTGCGCGGAGCTGTGACCGACGCAGCTCCATATGTCGCTGCATAAGCCACTCGCCCCGCGCCCTCGCTTCCTCGCGCCACTGGTACAGCGACGCGAGTACTTTCGCCTCGAGGTCCCAGGGCGGGGATCCGGCCAGTACGCAAGGTGCCTCGAAGGAGATCGTGCGATATCCCCTGATGACTCTGACGGCCATCGCTCTCTGCGGCTTTCGCAGGACAGCGATTCTGCCGGCCGTCAGGTCAGCCGCCCAGATCGGGGCCCCATACAGGGCCATCGATCGCACGATCCCCACGTAGAGCCGCCTACAGGCGGCGCTCGGGCCCCCCAGATTGGGAAGCAGCGTTGACAACGCCCCAGCCGCGCCCAACAACATGGGCGCCAGTCGCCGGAAGTGGGGGCCAAAATCCCACCGGCTGTCGAGCACCAATCCTAGGTCCTTCATGGTGGACTCGACAGCGATTTGAGCCCCCCCGACTACGATGTGTGATCCCGGCGGTGGCCCCCGCCGGGGGCCATGAAAGATCATGGCCTCCGACTTGTTGAGGGCAACCTCCAGGCCCAGGCGCCGTATGCGGCTCACCACCTGTGAGACCGCAGCCGTCGCCAGCAACGCTGCCTCCCTGTACGAGCTCCCCCGGGCCGTGACCAGTGTGTCGTCTGCATAACACGTCAGGTCCACGCCCGGCTGGAGCTCGCCCCGCAGCACCCAGTCGTACCCGATGTTCCACAGGAGCGGGCCCACGACCGAGCCCTGTGGAATACCGCACGACATGCGGCGCTGACTTCCGCCATCACGTCCCGTGTAGGTGACACACCTCTCCGCTAAATAAGCCCCAACTATGCGGCGGAGGTAGGAAGGCACCCGATGATAACGCAGTGCCTCCCTAATACAGCTCCAGGGCAGGGTGTTGAAGGCGTTGGAGATGTCCAAGGACACCGCCAACATCACCCCGCCCCGGGATACCGCTTCCTCCGCCAGGACTCTCACCCGCGATATAGCGTGGATGGTGGAGCGCCCGTGCCGAAAGCCGAACTGGCTCTCGGCCAGGTCAGGCCCCTCTCCGCACAAGTGGCTGACGAGGCGGGCAGCGATTATACGCTCAAACATCTTACCCACCTCGTCTAGCAGCACTATGGGCCTGTATGCGGACGGTGAGTCCGCAGGGCGCCCCGCCTTCCTGAGCAGGACCAGACGACCAGATTTAACCTAACCTAACCTCCGTCCAGTGATGCACGATTGCTTCCTTCGCCTCCTGCCGCACGGCCTCCCGCTCTTCTGCGGCGGGGAGCTCCCCGAGCGCCTTCCGCCGCGCCGTCCACTCGTACACTCTGGTCAGCACCCATGCCTCGAGCTCCCAAGGAGGGGTGCCGGCCAGAGCGCACGCCGCCGAGAATCCCACCGACAGGTAAGCCCTCGCCACCCGCAGTGCAATGGCCCTTTGGGGTCTGCGGATGGCAGTGGCGTTCTCCCTCCGGTGGAGGGCGTCCGCCCAGATTGGGGCCCCGTAAAGGGCCATGCTTCTTAGCATACAAGCGCCGGCATCGCGCCTTCGGACCCCCCAGGTTCGGGAGGAGCCACGACAGGGCATTCGCGGCCTTCAGCAGGCGCGTCGACAGCCCGCTAAAGTGTGGGCCAAAGCGCCACCTGCTGTCGAGTACAAGGCCCAGGTACTTCATTTGGGCCTTGACTCCGATCTGGACGCCATCTACGTCAATGTGGCCGTCTGGGGGGATGCGCTGCCCAGGCCCGTGGAAATACACGGCCTCGGTTTTATGTAGCGCCACCTTCAACCCTAGGCGGCGGATCCTTACTGCCACTAAGGATCCGCCAGCAGAGGCCAGACTGGCCGCCTCCCTGAAGTCCCTCCCCTGGGCAATGAGGAGAGTATCATCTGCGTAGCAAATGATGCTCGTGCCACGGAGGAGGGTCCCCCGCAGGAGCCAGTCGAATCCAATGTTCCACAGCGGTGGTCCTAGGACCGACCCCTGTGGAACACCGGACTCTGCGCCGTATTGCCTAACTCTGGCCGTCTTGTCTGCAAGGAGGACCACCCGGTCTTCCAAGTAGCTGGCCAAGAGTTGGCGCAAGTACTGAGGCACTCCGTGGTACCGGAGCGCCTCCAAGATGGTCGAGTGGGGGACAGAGTTGAAGGCGTTGGCAATGTCGAATGACACCGCCAACACTCCGTCCCCCGCCTCCACGGCCTCCCTCACCTGGCCCTTCAGTAGGGCCAATGCGTCCACGGTGGAACGACCCCGTCGGAACCCGAATTGGGCGTCGGACAGGTCCGGCCCCACCGTCACCAGCAGGCTTTCTAGCCGGTTGGCGATTATCCTCTCGAACATCTTACCGACCTCATCGAGCAAAACGATGGGCCGGTAAGCAGAGGGGGAGTCCGCCGGGCGTCCCTCCTTCCGGAGGAGGCATAGCCGCCCCTCCTTCCAAGGTTTCGGGAACCTCCCAGTCGTGAAACACGCGCTAAAGAGGTCCCGAAGCCTCTCCTCCATCTGTGAGGCGGCTATGGCCACCACCCGTGCGAGAACGCCGTCCGGCCCTGGGGCCGTGTTCTTTGCGCGAAGGCGAAGAGTCCCTGCGCAAAGTTCCGACGCCGTCACCGGGGGGATCTCCTCATCCGGCGGAGCTGCCTCCCGCGGAGGGTCCATCACTGGTGGGGTAAAGTCGGTCCTGGACGGAAACAGGGACCGGACCACCCCATCCAGCAATGCCGGCTCGAGGGTCTCCGTCAGTGGAGGACCACAGGGGCGCAGTTTATTCCGCACCGCCTTGTAAGGTCTTCCAAACGGGTCGCTATCGAGACCCTCCAGCATGTCGGCTCTCGCCGAGTCTTCGGCCGCGCACATCGCCAGCTTGAGGACCGTCTTTGCGTCGATGTACGACGTAAATAGTATGTAGTATATAGTATATGCTTTATGTATTATAAGTATTTATTGTATATGTAACTGGTACACCACTGACTACCTGCAGTATTGTCTCTTCTCCCCCTTTAATCCATCCAAAGGTTGTCTGTAAAAGATCGCTTTTAGCGATAAGACCGCCCATTGTGTCACCCCTTGTAAAATTTCAACATTTGTATCTGTAATTTCTATGGTGTACATAATAAAGAGTATTCTATTCTATTCTATTCTACGACGCATAGAGGCCCCCCTCGCTGGCTGGGTCTCGGGGCCTGCGCCTTCGGCTCCGCGTGTAGGCCCTCCTGGCCGCTACGCAGGCGGTTCGGAGCTCCGCCAGTTCCTCCGACCACCAATAGACTGCACGGCGGGGAGGTGGGTGGCGGGACCGGGGCATGCTGGAGTTGCACACCTCGGTCAAGGACCCCCTCAACTGGAGCGCTGCGGCGTCCACGTCCAGGACGTCGACAGGAGGAGCGAGCCAGTCCTGGACGAACGCCGCCTCCTCCGCAGCCTCTCGGTCCAGGCGGGTGAGAGCCCACCGTGGGAACGCAGATTGGCCCGAGCGGACCCCCAGGGGGCTCTAGGTGGAGATGTCGAAGCGTACATATCGGTGGTCCGAAAAGGTCTCCGCCATCTCCACCCGCCAGTTCACGACGCGGGCGGCTAGCACGGGGGTGGCAAACGAGACGTCGACCACCGATCCTCCCCGTTGCCGCACACACGTGTGGACAGCCCCTCTATTTAGGAGGGACACACCGCACGACGCCTCGTCACGTTGCCCCAGGCCGTGGATTGGGCTGCTCGCTCAGCTAAGCCTTGTGATAAAACCGTAAATCTAGACATTTTAATTATTATGCAAAATCGTCATTATACAATTATACTAATATAAAAAAATATACTAATAATAATACAATTATATATACATATTGACATTGATGAATATTATAAACAAAATTACGTGCATATTTATGTACCTTGAAAAGTATTATAATACTTTAATAATTGTGAATGTGAGCACTATGTGGGTCATTTTAATTTATTTCTTTTTGTTTTTTTTTTCTCTCAGTTTTAATGATAGTCTGGCATTTTGAGTACTTAATGCGGCCTACCCAAATGTCCTTTCCTTGGTATTGTTCGTCGAGTCGTTGAGCTCCTTAAGTTCTGAGTTGAGCTACACGATTACTGACAAATGCTTGCACTGACTAGACAGGTCCACTCAAATTTGTGTGGTTCTTTCCTCAAAAGACCATTTCAGAAAGGGCATTTCTGACCTAGATTATGTCTGGACTTTAAAAGAGACTTTGACCCTTGAGTTTGTTTCGCCATTTCTTCTCAGGGGTAGTCAGACAGGAAATGTCGACTCCATCTAGCTTATGTTTTAATATTTTTTTTTATATGACGTGTAAAAGTGATCTTGATATCCTATTTACAGAATAAACAATTTCATTTCATTTCAAACAATTTCTTTTTATATCGACATTCATACTCAAGATTTTCCTCGCGACATTTTCCTCATTCTTTCGCATCATATGCCTATACCATGACAACCGATTTTCGCACAACATTTCAGTCACCGGTGTCACATTCAGACTTCCCCTTATGTATTCAATTTTTATTCTATCCATTCGTGTGACACGAATGGATAGAACATATCCCTCTTAGTATTCTCATCTCAGCTGCATGCAATTGTCTTTCATTCATCCCTTTCATGGCCCAACATTCTGATCCATACAAGACAGTAGGTCTTACGATTGGTTTATATATCTTCCCCTTAAGTTTAAGGGGAATGCGGGAGTCGCAGATTGTTCCCGTGACCTGCCATTTCATCCATCCAGTGTTAATTCTATGCTTAACTATCCGATCTACTTCGCCATCGCTTTGCACGAGTGAACCGAAATACAGAAAAGTCAGAACAGAAGCGCGCCATCAAGCGATATGGCTCCAGAACTGGAGAAACCGCAAAATTTGCAGAACATATTATATTCAGTTTTGGTTCTGTTAATTTACAAAGCAAAATTCTCCAGCTTTTGTTGCTATTTCTCCAATCTGCTCCGGATCTCAGGTACATCTTCTCCGACAAGAACACTGTCATCGGCGAACAGCATGCACCAGGGTGCCACTACCTGTACGTCCAACGTCAAAGCGTCCATAATCAACAGGAAGAGTTAAGACTTAACACCGACCCTTGCCTACAGCCACACTGAACCCGTCGGTATTTCCAGCAGCCGACCAGACGTAGGTACAAGATTGGCTGTACATAGCACAAATTAAATCCATTCCCGGGCAAACATTTCTCTTTCCAGGCCCACAGCAACACATCCCGAGGTACCCTATCATATGCTTTCTCAATCAATGAACACCATGTGCATGTTCTTGGGTGCACTTCTGTACTTCTCGCACAATTGGCGGAGTGCAAAAGTGGCGTCCACTGTTCCTCGACCTGGCATAAACCCAAACTGGTTCAGGCTAATCTCACTCTTCTCTCACAGTCTTTTCTCTATTACTTTGTCCCATAGCTTCATATTATGTGACTCACGCTCGATGGTTATTGCAGTCCTGAATATTACCTTTATTTTTGAAGATGGGTACTAACAAACTAATGTACCATTCTTGTGGGATCCCTCCTTCATGCAACAACTTATTGAAGAATAAAGTCAGACACATACGTCCATCTTATTTTAAACACTTCCATACATCTACTGGTATATCATCTGGGCCCATGGCTTTTCCATTTTTCATACTTCAAACTGCCTTCCTTACTTCATTCATGCTAATTTCCTCTGTTACTAAACCCATATTTACCTATACCTCTTTGAGCACACCATTTCATTTATTCTCTTCCTTCATTAGCTTTTCAAAATAAACCTTCTATCGTTCTTTTATTTCGTCATCTTTGGACAGAACCTTACAAGACAGTTGTTACATACAGTTCATGTGAATTATATCTCTCATTCTCCTTTTTCTTGCTTTTGTAATCCCGTAGAGCTCCTTCTGGCCTCTAGAGCTATCCAGTGAGTCATACAACTTTTCCTGCGCCTTAGCCCTCGAAACTGCTACCGGCTTTTTCTTCCATTCTTTAACACTTTTCTTATCATATATTCTAACATTTTTCTTATCATATTTCAAACTATCGTTCCCGTTTTCTACGATACAATAGTTATAAAATTAAATAAGTCGAAACAATGTCATAATTGGGTTTGTCAAAATTTAATTACATTAAATCATTCAGTACATAAGTCAGTGTTATTAAGAAAGTCATTCACAGAATAATAGCATTTTACAATTAATAATGCTGTTTTTTAAGTTTTGTTTTGTGTCATTTTTAATTATATTGGGTGTTTTATTAGGTATATACCAGCTGCGCCCCGCGCTTTCACCCGTATGAGTCTTGATCCCGTGGGAATATTGGGATAAAAAATATCCTATGTCCATTCAGGTCATGGTCTACCCATGTGCCAAATTTCATCCAAATCCGTTCAGCCGTTGTAGCGTGATGTCGTGACCAAGGCAAATAGGGATTAATTTTTTGGAGTTCCGTAGTAAACAAGAAACCTTATAGTTTCTCCATGTCCGTCTGTCTGTCTGTCTGTCCCCGCTGTAGCTCAGAGACGCTTGGTACTAGAAAGCTATAATTTAGCATAGGTATACATATTAAGCACGCCGACAAAGTGCTAAAATAAAAAAAAATGTGTGGGGATAATGTGGGGTCTGTGAACACCACTTTTCGATTTCAGGATCCGTTTCCGTAATATTAAGCATAGCAAGTGCTAAATTTTGTTAGAGTCAAGTGAGTGCCAGCTAAATGGTTGTTTATAGAGATGTGAAAAAATCATGACAGTACAATTTTAAAGAAATTAAAAGGAAAACTATCACACCTAACTGGGCTTTACAAGTTAATTAGCAATAGTGGACCAACTTAAATTTGCAGTTGGAGAATTGACCGTGGCATAAATCGATGTATGGGAGAACATGTTTTTCAACTACAATGTTAAGTTTGTTTTTGGGATAAATTCATCCCAACTTCCCAACTACGGAACCCTTTATTGTGCGTGGTGCGACATGCACTTGGCCGGTTTTTTTTGGTATATATATAGATTATTAGGCCCATACTAATAATACTTTTTTTTGTAAGGCAGTATTACAACTCTCAACATGTAGTAAATATTTATACTGACTTCTTATAGGTCTCTTTCTATCTTTTGACATGGAAGTGAAAAGGTTACATTTAACGAAAATTGCGACTTCTAAAATGTACATCGCCGGGAAAGTTAATAGTTTGAGGGACTTAAACACAGGAACGCAACTATCCGTCACTTTTATATTCATTATTGCCCTTATGCAACGTTTTTGGACCTTGAACACATGTTCTCTTAGAGCAGAGTTTCCCCAAAAGATTACTCCGTATCTTAAAATGGACGCGACCATGGTATGCAACTACTGTTGTGGTGATGTTGACCTTTTTCGCTAGATTGTATCATGGCATACGTGGATACGCTCAATTTTCTCAAATCTCTTCTGCTTGAGGTTTCCAAGTCAATTGACTATCTATCAGTATACCTATTTTTTTTTTCCTTTTTAAAACGTCTGTTAGTTCCCTTCCTCTTCCAGTACCGTTACACTATTATTATTATATAGTTATTAAATAAAATTGTTAGTTAGTTGGTAATTTTATTTCGGGCTTTATACATAATCCACTTAATACTCTAATAATCTATTATTTACATTTTATTAATTTCATCTATCTGTCATCCGATTAAAACGTTACGGAGATAAGATATTCTCGACAAACATAAATGGCAGTTTAACGGGCGTCATTGTACAGTAGCCAGTGTCGTTATGAGGTCACTACTCCCGCTGCTCGTGATCGTCGCCGCGGGCGCGGAGTGCGTACGCGCCGACCGTTACCATCCAGCGGACCCCGCTGGCCGCGCGGCCGCCGCCAACCGTGCCGAGACCGACTCCGCTTTCTGGACGCAGGAGGCACAAGCGGCCATCGACGCGCGCCTCGCGCACCGGGAGAGTTTCAAAAAAGCGCGCAACGTGGTGATGTTCCTGGGCGACGGCATGTCCGTGCCCACACTGGCCGCCGCGCGCACGCTGCTTGGCCAGCGACGCGGCGCCACCGGCGAGGAGGCCAAGATGCATTTTGAGACCTTTCCTACAGTTGGGATGGTTAAGGTAAATTGAAAATAATGGACGTTTTCTTTTTCCTCGCGCCAGTGACAGAAAAAAATAAAGGAATCGTTAGTCTTGGTATGGACATGTCTGTGATGAGGAGGGATGAAGCGCATGTTACTAAGAGAGTGACGAATTGAATGGTGATGGATGTATCATATTAACCATCCATCACCATTCAATTCATCACTGTCTCTGCGTATGTTCATCTTATTTCCTTCTTCTATGTGGAGACATAGAGGAAGAAAATAAAAGGGCTTATTTCCATTCCTTTACGGATTTTATGAGAAATGATGGAAATTTAAAAAAAAATATTCAGAAAAACACTTTATTAGGATATAATCTTGATACAAATTCAGTACACATTAATTTTTTACCATCTTCTTGAGAGCCACAGAAATTTTCTTTGTAATGCTACCAGTAAAAAAAAACCCAAACTGTAGCCAGCATAATAAAATTACTTTGAATCTATGTTCGGATACGAACATACTGGGAGCGGCTCTGGTCTTTTGAACACAGTTAAACCAAAAAGTTACACAAATAAACTTAATTATTACTTAACTAATACTAAGAGAAATAATAAAATATTGTCTTCATTAATGGAAAAAGGACATACTTTCATAACACTAGTTTGGATGAAAGATCCCTTAGCAGTCTTTACCTCTAAAGCACGAACACATCCATCTTTACCAGACATTACATTTAAAATTCTTCCTACTGGCCAGTTAATCGGATTTATGTTATCATACTTTAAAATTACCATGTCACCTGGTTTTAAACTTAGTTGGATACTTACTTTTCATTTTGGTCTACGAGTATTTTGTAAAAGAACCAAATAATATTTATGGCATTTTTTCTAAAATAATTGTTGCACTGTTGCGTTGTTCACACTGTTTCCAAAAGAATAATCTTCCAACATTTATATTACTGAGATTGAATTCAGGATAATGGTGATCCTGTTTATTTTTTTTTGGGTTGGAAATCATCAAATAACTTCTCCCGCACTGGCCGGAGCGAGGGGTGTGTCAGACTCTTACTGACTAAAACCCACCCGTATTCCTTCCGTTGCCTGTGTTGCCAAAGGCCTTGGTAATCCTTTAGTACCTTCCCGCGACCCCGGCAGGAGTATATTATCACTTGAAATAACATTCACATGATGTAATTTTCATATTCTATAATAAATAGAAATAACCTAATTTCATGTGATCTAATGTTACATTTCATAAAAACTCCTTTTGCTCTAATAACATTTAGTATAACGTTTATTTCATATAATTTTCATTTTGTATAATGCTCTTTTTATATAACGTTCGGTTGACCTAATTTTCAGCCAACATTCTGTAATGAATAGGTAAATATCCGGAAACATCATGCTGTTATAACCTTATCTAAACCAAATAATGCATCAACAATAGAGGGGATCTGGCGCTCGGCGGCCGCTGCCGTGGCACGCTCGCTTCGCTCGCTCGCCTTCGTGCGTTATGGTCACTGTTTTAACTTAACCTAACCCAGATGATTCACCAACAATAGAGCGGACCTGGCATCCGGCGGCCGCTGCCGCGGCTAAATACTATACTGACTGAATATTAGTTCAAATGTGCATTATAGAAAATGTTTATTAAACCATTTATAAAATTAGGTAAACTGAAATTATATCAATAATTCATTAAATCATTTCATCGTTATACTAAAAAAAGTATATTAAATGGAATTAGGTCATGATTGTGATCATTAGAACTTTTGTTATTATATCAAATGGTACGCACCCTTACACCACTTACTACCTTACCCTTCTGGGAATGGGACGATTTATTATCGGTGTTGTTTTCCATTGCAATAGTTCCGTTCCAGAAAATCTAGAAACTCGGACAACTTTGGGATATCTTTGCTAAGCCATTCTTGATGGAAGCCTCTGTTAGTGTAGTTATATACCTTTTTGGACACTATGTTAACCAATAAGGTGTCTCAGTGCTCCACTGGCTCCTTCAGATTCTTTAGTGTAGCAATGTTTAAGTTTATTACTGAAACAAGAGACCTAAGACCTTGAGCAGTGCATTTTAGGACTATGGGCAACTCCAATGTTATTAACATGATGATTAACTATAAGTAATTTATTATTAAATCTGTTGTTTAGCAGTTCAAATGCAACTTACATAATTTTCACCATTCAACATTTTTTTTTTTTATTAGATCTAGAGCCTCCCCAGTCAAGAATGAGCGTAAATAATGCAGTTTTTCACATAAACTTAGCCGACTATCTGCATCAATAACTGATTTAAACATATTAATAATAATAATAAATATTTTATTTCAGATAAAATCCATATGATGTTAGTAAAAATCTTAACCTAATGTTAGTAAAACTACACTATACAGGGTGTCCAGTAAATAGCACGACATACTGCAGGGGGTGATAGCTAGGATCACTACCTATCAATACAACACAATATATGTTCAGCAAAATCTTACGGATTTACAGTTTTACAAAATTTTCCGAAATACCGAAAAATCTCTACCTTGAAACAGATTTTTAAGAAAAAGTACTAGAAACAGATTTTTTCATTACGAGATGTAATGAAAAAATCTGTTTCTAGTACTTTTTTTTACATCAAATTATTCGTGAATAGTTACTTTACTCATTGATAAGTCTTTTTTCTATCAAAGACAAGAATTTTTTCAAGAAATACTATTTTTTGTTTAAATTTGCACAGAACTATTTTCTTATTCTTATCACTTAAGTTTAACCTACAGTGGTGAAAAAAAATGTATGTGGCAGTTTTGTACAACAAACTTAAAAAATAGCTTGTTTAATGGTGATTTTGGAAAGATACAATACTAGTAAATTTTCATTTTAAAAAATACGAAAAATAAGCTATTTTAGTTAATAAGAGCATTTTATTTTAAATGCAAGTAATGTGACTTTGAATTCGAATCGTTGTAAGGTCGTACTACGGTTCGAATTACATAATAATTAATCTACAGCCGACCGGCCGGCCGGTCTGTAAATGACATCTTGAAGGATAAGGTGATAGTAAAAAAAACAGAGGAGTTAACTTTAATAAATATTTATTTAAATAAATTACAATAAATGCTCAAATTGCTTCCCTTGTGCCCTAATACACGCTCGGCATCTTCTTAAAAATGAGCTTTTGAGTCTTCTCAGGCTTATTGCTGCAATGTTAACCCTTGCTCTCAATTCATTGTCATTTTGGATCGGTTTTTCATAGACTTTGTCCTTCATGGCACCCCAATAAAAAAAATCCAGGGGGTTTAGGTCCGAAGACCTAGGTGGCCATAATATCGGTCCTAGTCACCCAATCCACCTGCCTGGATAAGCTTCATCTAAGTAGGCTCTTACTTCCCGGCCATAATGAGCAGGGTACCCATCATTTTGAAGCCACATCACCTCTCTTAGCTCACTCGGAACATTTTTAAGGAGCGTGGGTAGGGTTTCTCGTAAAAACTCCAAGTATTATTGGCATTTAATGTAGGTGGAAGCTCGACGAGACCCACAATCTGGCCATTAAAAATCCCACACCATAAATTTATTTTGAATTGGTACTGGGACCTGTCTTCTCTTGACACATACGGATTTTCTAATTGCCAACTATGTAAATTATGCAAATTCAAGTAGCCGTCCTTTCTGCAGGCTGACTCATCACTCCATAACACCTTATTAAAAAAGTTTGTGTCCTCCCGATGCATTTCAAGCATGCGGCGGCAGAATTGAACTCTCGGCAGGTAGTCTCTAGTTAAAAGAGTTTGCACGCGTCGTACGTGAAATGGATGGTATCCATACCTCTTAAGTACTGAATGAACAGTGGACTTCGGTATCCCTGTGCGCCGTTGTATCACCCTAACCGAAGTTGTCGGGTCTTGTTCTCGTTCCTGAAGCACTATGTCTTCGTCAACAACTTGAGGCCGTCCACCGCCACGTTGACCAGGGAGTCTGCCTTCCATGTAGGAGTTATGCACTCTGGTAAACATTTCATGGTGTGGATGTCTCCTATCGGGAAACCTTTCCCTGTAGAGGGTGGCAGCAGCTCGGGAACTTTGGCCAGCTTCTCCGTAAATAAGGTGCATCTCAGCATACTCTCGCTGCGTATAACCAGGAAAAACGCGGCGGTTGGCCATGTTATAAAACATAAAAGTCCAGGTGGTCGCCAAGTCGTCGTAGTGATCACAATAAAAAATCCAAATCGTAAGGCAAACAAAGTCCGGGGTCCAAGGCACAAAACAGTCGTCAGTACGAAACAATAATTTGTGAACACAGGGATGCGTTGCGCACGGTTTAAGGTAGCGTACTAACATGTGTCGCAAATAAGGTTGAGAGTGAGACACAAAATCACAATGCAAGAAAGAGCGGGATAGCACATGCGCTTCTTTTGTTAGACAGTAACCGGTCCGGTCGGGTCGGTCGGCGAGCAGGTAAACACCTTTAGTCATTACGCGTGCACGTCGCATTTTACGTGTCACAACTAGTTTTATAATAATTCGCGTAAATGAGCAGCTATTACTTATTGTCATAGTGGTTTTTGTCAAAATTACGTTAATTACATTTTCAACAAAATCAGCTTCTCTGGAACTAAAATAGCATTTTTTTGTATTTTTTTTAATGAAAATGCACTAGTATTATATTTTTCCTAAATCACCATTAAACAGGCTATCTTTTAAGTTTGTTGTACAAAACTGCCACATACATTTTTTTTTAACCACTGTAGGTTAAACTTATGCGAAAAGAAAATCGTTCTGTGAAAATTTTAACAAAAAAAACTATTTCTTCAAAACTTTCACGTTTTTGATAAAAAAAAACTTATAATGAGTAGAGTAACCTATTCACGAATAATTTGATGTAAAAAAAGTTCTAGAAAAGGATTTTTTAATTACGAGATACTTAAAAATCTGTTTCAAGGTAGAGATTTTTCGATATTTCGGAAAACTTTGTAAAACTGTAAATCCGTAAGATTTTGCTGAACATATATTGTGTTGTATTGATAGGTAGTGACCCAAGCTATCACCCCCTGCAGTATGTCGTGCTATTTACTGGACACCCTGTATACACAATTGAAACGTCTGGCACCTACGTGTGCAGCCATATCCGGTGAGCCAGCATGGGGCTGTCCCACCTATCACACAAAACACTCAGGATACTGTGGGAGGTAGCACGTACTCTACCGAGAATGGAAGCGCACCGTTTCCGTATAATGGCATGAAAACCATAGACCCTGGCTTCGGTGAACATCCCGGAAGCGCTACAAAAGCGTGTTAGACCCAACAGCATCCTGAATACATTTTTATACTGGACACGCACGGCGCTGTATGCCCTCAGCGAATACCTGACCCAGAGACTGCACGTGTAAAAAGACTGGCAGTATACTCTGAAAAGGGTTATTTTGACTTGTGTCGTACAACGTGCAAATCTGCGAATCAGCATATTACCTCGGACATCCATCGCCCTGCGTTCCTTTTCTATGTCCAGGTCATCATTCAGGTCATGGGTGACCCAGTGACCCAGGTACCTACTTAAATTTTGTTACTCTAGATAACTGGCACGGCGATGGTCACAACTGGCACGTTAGTGAAACATTTGGTGCCCGCCTTGAATACCAATAATTCACATTTTTTTGCATTGTACCTGGATCCCTGTGTGACTGCATCGTCTTCACACATCTTTACAAGACGCCTGAGAGCGCTTATTGATAGACTCAGCAGCACCATGTCGTCCGCGTAACTTATATTGTTAACGCAAACTCCATCAATGGTGCAGCCTATACGGGTGCTGCTGAGTTTAACAATCAGCTGATTAATGTAAAGGTTAAAGAGACTAGGTGTGGTAATACCCCCCTGTCTCACCCCACACTTCAACCCATACACATCAGACAGAGTTCCACCCCACCTGACATAGTTCATCTGATTCTCGTACCAAAACTTAAATAAAGAAATTACAGTACAGTCAACGCTGGTTTCCTTTCGCAGCTTCTCCCATAAGGTATCGTATGACACCAGGTCAAAAGCCCTCGATAAGTCCAGAAAACAAGCATTGACCGGTGTTTTCCTATCAGCATAATACTAAACAGTCTGCTTAAGACACATGATGGCAGTCTCTGTCGATAGTCTGGGTCTGAAACTGAATTGGGCATCGTGAAGATTAATACGAATCGCCATATGTGAATCAAGCATACAGTCCAGTACCTTAGCTGTAACAGTCGCCAAGGAAATAGGCCTATAGTTTGCGGGGTCTGTTCTTTACTATTGGCACGACTATGGTCTTCTTAAGCTTATCTGGCAAGTACGAGTGACTTATACATAACTAATAAAATGTTGCCAACACACTTGGTAAATGAACTCCCGCATATCGCAAGTATTCGACGCTGAGGTGGTCATGTCCCGGAGACTTACCACCGACCATCTTTCTAATGACATCAGCTATGTCTTTGGCCAAAAACCTTAAACACGGAGAACTCACCTCAGCGCCATCCACCGACGAAGACACAGGTGTAACCGGCCCCGACGAGGGATCAACTTGGAACTGGTTCACAAATAAATTTGAAATGGCTTGAGGGTCACAAATTCCTGCCACGCTCACCGGCAGACTCAGGTTGGGGTTCAGTTTACCCGTATTCTTTCAAAAAATATTGAATGGTGAATAATCCACTAAATTTTTGCCATTAAATGAAGTTAAATTTATAACGGGTAACTTTTTAGATTAACCTTTAGGAGTTTTAGCATATTCGTTATTGGATTTTATTTTATTTTTATTTTATTTCTTAAGAAAACTTATAGCTAGGATACAGGTAGTTGACAGTTAGTGACAGAAGGCCAATTAAAAGTTTTCACTGACAATATTAGGGTAGCACAAGAAACAGTAGACAGGCAAGAGAAAGTAAGAATAAGTAAGCACTCGGAGAGAATCAAGAGAAGAGTGAACAGGTTTTAGTGATCTTCAAAGAAGTTTTTACACAGTACTTTTTTTCGTTTAGGAACACTGGTGGCGAATAAATCAAGATCATCAACACTCTGACACATCGAGTTGTATGCCCTGCTAGCTCTTATCATAAAATAATTTTGTCGATATATACACCGCACAGAGGGAACATACAGTGGTTGATGATTCCTTAAGGTAAAGGATGGAACACGCAGACCATTTTTGCTCATCAATTCAGAACAGTCGGTTGAACCATTTGCCAAATTAGACAAGAATACCATGTCGGCAATTTTTCTGCGCTCAATTAGTGGAAGAATGTGAAACTTCCTGCAGCGGCTGTAATAATTAGGCAAATAGGTTTTGGATTTAAACTGAATGTAACTTAAAAATTTCTTTTGAATACCTTCGATGCGATTGACGTACGTATTATAAATAGGATTCCATACTGGTGAGCAATATTCGAGATGACTGCGCACAATAAAGAATTTTGAGTGTTTTGATATTTTTAAAATCGGCCGATATCCTCAAAATGAAACTTAGTGCCTTAGAAGCTTTTTTAATAATATTATCGATGTGTGTGTCAAAAAGAAGTTTCGAGTCAAAAGTGACGCCTAAGTCCCTAATCGTATTAACTCTGGCTATTGAAGTGCTGGCTAGTTTGTAATTGTAAAGAATAGGTTTCGGTTTACGAGGGAAGGTACATGTATAACATTTCGAGACATTTAGATCCAAGCGGTTGGCCGTACAATACTCTTGGAATCTGTCCAGATCGTGCTGTAGACGTTCAGCATCTTCATAAGTTCTGATTTCGCTTAGAATCTTCATGTCGTCCGCAAACAAAAGAACTCTTGAGTTCGAGAAACATGAAGAGACGTCATTGATGAAGATGTTGAATAACAAGGGTCCCAAAAGCGATCCCTGTGGAATCCCTGAGGGGCTAATTATAGTTCTCGATGTGTACCCATTAAGAACAACAGTTTGACATCTGTTGGCCACATAAGATGAGAACCACCTGAAGAGATTTCCACTGATACCTATAGCCAATAGTTTACGCAGAAGTATAGCATGGTCCAAGCGATCAAAACACTTGCTGTAATCTGTGTAGATTAAATCTACTTGTGTGCGATGAGCCATACATTCAGTCAAGTAGTCACCACAAAGAATGAGATTGGTGGTTGTGGACCGACCTCGCAAGAAACCATGTTGTCGGTCACTGATGCTTAGTTTAAGACAAGCATAAAGCTGCTTGTATATTATTTTTTCCAGGATTTTAGCGAAAATGCATAGTTTTGATATGGGCCTGTAGTTTTCCACGAGGTCTCTAGGCCCTTTTTTGTGGATCGGAGTGATTAACGCCGACTTCCAAATTGTAGGTACCTCACCTAAATTTAAGGACCGCCTGAACAGAAGTGAAAGAGGAGGAGTAAGACTTTTGGCACAGTTGAGTATAAAAACTGGTGGAATATTGTCTGGTCCTGCAGATTTAGATAAGTCAACTTCTTTAAGTAGATGGAATATTTCCAATTCATTAACTTCGACTGAATGTATGTCCGAAACAATATCGCTCAAATGCATGTTTGAACCCTGCGCGTGGTCATTGGAAAGATCGTCGTCACCGTTGAACCTACTAGCCATACTGATAAAATTAGAATAGAAATAGTCGCCAGACATGTTGCATATATCCTCTCCTATACTTGAAGTGCTATTTCTATATTTAAGTAAGGAAGGATAAGCATTGATTTAGTTTCTTGATTTTACGTACGACCAAAACGCTTTGGGGGTCTTGAAAGTCTTCTTCAATTTTTGTACTATAGCAGCTAAACATTTCCCTTTCAACTTCCTTGGCACGCTGTCGTAGCAAAACAAAAGACGCATGATCAAACAGGTTTCCGTATTTCTTAAATTTTGCGTGGTACTTCGCTTTATCTTTTCAAATTTTTATAAGAGGCTGTTTGAACCAGAGAGGGTATTTTCTGCTTGGTACTACCATCTTAATAGGTACAAAAGAATGACGTAGTTCCTTTAGAGTGTCATAGAAAAACGATACGGCATCTTCGACTGTCCTAGTGCTCACTTCATTGTGTTAATTTTGAAGCAATTGCTGTGTTAAAAGTGAAAACTGTGGTGAAATATGTTTCTTCTACTTCACTATAGTCTCCTTTATTGTTAGGACATAGATACAATATTCTTTTATTTAAAGTTTCGTACTTCTTAAATGATTCTGATCATTTCTTACATTTTTATTTGAGCAATTTTTGAATGTCGTGCCATTTGTACTGCGTCCCAGATGAAGGACTAACACTAAACGTTGATCTTGATTTTGTTGTTGTCTGTTTCTTGCACAGTACAAAATGTACAAAATACCTGAATAACCAATTTATGGTTATGATTATTTTAATGTATGATGTCATGATTTCCTGCTTGATGCTTGAAGACCCCGCAAGCCACCAGATGAAGTCCTGATATAAAATACTGAATTGCCAGCAATCCTCCAGACCCTCCACCAAGACTGCAGAAAATTCTACACGCGGATTATTTTTCACTTGCAGCACGAAACAAACTTCTTCAGTATCCGAACCAACTTTATGTTCGTGCCGAGAACATGAGTACAATTTTGGTGTGAAATATTCAGAAAATCACTTTATTAGGATATGATCTTGATACACATTCAGTACACATTAATTTTTTACCATCTTTTTGGCCGCATTTCCGAAGGTGGCTTATCTACGATAGCTGTTTGGCTCCATCGCAACCTTTAAACATTGAATGTCTCAAAAACTAATGACTACATCTGTTTCTCCATCTACAATGGTTCCCGACCGTCACAATACCTCCAATTGGATTTTGATTTTAATTTAATTGTAATTTTGATTTTGATTTTAATTTTGGTACTGATATTGAGTTTTAATTGAGATTATTGTTTAAATTTCTCACTTATACTCGTACGTATTGTTAATGTAAATAAAAAAAAACCTATAAAAAGTACCTAGTACAAGCAATTTATTGATTAAAATGTACTTCCCATAATTATATTGCTTTACATAAGTTTTAGAAATAAGAGTTATTTTTTCTTGTGAGAGCCACAGGAATTTTCTTTATAATGTTACCAAATAAAAAAACCCAAACTGTAGCCAGCATAATAAAATAATTTCAAATCTATGTTCGGATACGAACATTACCTACCCCACACAAATTCAAATACCACTACCAATATTCAAATACTACAGAAGTTATTAATACATCAGCCACATAAATTAAGTGGGAAAAATACGTATTATTGAAGCTAACCCAAGAACTACCCAAGATAAGTTAATAAAAAATATATTATTATGGAACAAGCTTCTTCTACTAAATGAAAAAAAGCATTTCCAAAATCGTTCCACAATTGACGAAAATATCAATGAACATTATAAAAAAACTTATAGATGAACATAGAACCCCTCCTTTTCTTAAGTCAGTTAAAATACAGTAAACGATAGCATGACGGTTGACCGGACGAAGAAAGAAAAAAACGTTAAGGTGTCTACAGAATTGCTCAATTTTTGACGCTCGACACGGGTGACCAAACAAAATCGAGTACCTAAATGTGTAAGCAACAGACGATCGACTTAATAACTTTTTCGATTGACACTGTTGATTTTTTATTTCAATTGATAAATTATTAAGAAGAGATGTATACATCTGTCTCGATTTTCATATTGATATTTATCGATCGTTGACAGGTGACAGGAACGCTCGATAAAATCGAGCATATCTGTAAAAAGCTGACAAATCTTATTAATCGACAAAACAAAACATATCGATCGTCAAAAATCGGTTAAATCTGTAAACATGGGACAAGGACATGTAGATGAACAAGAAGAAGTAAAAGAAAAGAAAAAAAAGCAAGAAAAAATAATAATAATTTGGGACACACACGAAATACAACAATAGAAAAAGGGACATAAAGTATCAAAATCAATGCAACAGTAAAAAAAAATATTAATGACAAAATATTAAAAACAATAAAACAAATTATTTAAAAAACAAATACCCGACTGCAAAAACACATACCTAACTGAAAAGAGAAAAAAAAGCATTATAAGCTATAGAAATTTGTATCACAGGCGGAGACAAACAAAAGTACACCATATTTCAGGTTATTGGTTTGTCCCCGCCTGCGATACAAATTTCTATAGCTTATAATGCTTGTTTTTCTCTTTTCAGTTAGGTATGTGTTTTTGCAGTCGGGTATTTGTTTTTTAAATAATTTGTTTTATTTCAAGCTTTTTAGTTTTAATAATATATACATGGAACTTACTCATTACTAGCTTTTATTTGATATCAATATTGTGTAATTTATTAAAAAAAAAACGTTTCGCTCCCTTTTTTTGTATTTGCAGATGCAATATATCAAAATTATATAGCTTATGTCACTCCCACAATGAAGATGAATCTATCGACACCTCTTATGTTAAAATCCATCAAGCCGTTTAGGCTACAGAGCGTGCCAAAGAAATAGACATACATACATACATATATACATACATACATACATACATACATACATACATACATACATACATACATACATACATATATACTGTAATATTGGTAACACTGATTTG
Organism: Atethmia centrago; assembly: GCA_905333075.3. Taxonomy (NCBI): domain Eukaryota; kingdom Metazoa; phylum Arthropoda; class Insecta; order Lepidoptera; family Noctuidae; genus Atethmia; species Atethmia centrago. The sequence goes on along the minus strand of HG995386.1, from coordinate 30,172,146 downwards.
TACTGACAGTGACTGTTCAATGATAACCTAAAAATAGAATGTGCTCTGTGATTATAACTCCGCTGCGAAACACTTGACTTTTATTGAATAGCCTTCGAACATTACAGTGGCGACGAGGATTGCAAAATTCGAACAATTTCGCGGGTGATCCGTATAGTATTGTGCATATTTCGGACTAGTCGCGAGTGTACGAACACAAAATACGATGTCGATCGGGAAGATTAAAGAGTTCGACAAAGTCCGGCACGTGGTCAGTGTATGTCGACCGGTTGGATATGTACTTAAAAGTAAATAAAATCGATGACGAGACGAAATTACCAACACTAATAGCCGTCATGGGGGACGAGGCGTATGAATTATTATGTAATCTCGCAAGTCCCAAAAAGCCAGCGGAATTGAAGTATGACAGAGCGGTCGAGCTATTACGTCAACATCTGGAACCAACGCCGTCGGTGCTCGCAGAACGTTATCGGTTTAGGCAACGGAGACAGGCCAGCGAGGAAACCGTAGCGGCGTACGTAGCCGAGCTAAAGAAACAAACTCGCACGACATTGCAAATTCAAAGAAGGGTTGAACGAGAATTTGCGGGATCAGTTCATTTGCGGCCTAAGGAGTGACATAATTCGTCAACGACTTTTCGCGGAAGCCGACACGATATTATATACGGACGCGGTAAGGTTGGCGAGTTCGTTAGAAGCGGCGGAACGCGATGCGGCCGCGGTGGAGTCGAAGGCGCTGGGCAGCGGAGGTGACGTAACAGGAGGCGGGGCACTGCCGGGGCAAGCGGTGCACGCGCTCGGCAGCAGCCGAGATGGCGGCGGAGCGGGACAGCGGGCGCCGCGGGGGCCGCGTGTCGTCCGGGGCGCGGCGACAGCGGCCGGAGGGCGGCACGGCCCCACGACTAGCTTGCGGCCGCAAGCTGGCGGCCGTGGCGGTGCAAGCAGTGGCGGCCGGGTGTTGAGCTGTACGGGCTGCGGAGCGACAGAGCACTCGTATTCCGAGTGTCGATTCCGTAATTACGTGTGCAGCGGCTGCAGACACCCGGGTCATCTGCGACGTGTGTGCCCAGACAGGGCGGCGTACGCGGGCAAAGGCACAGGTCCCAGGCGTTCGGCAGCGTACTACGGGGATGTGCGTGAACATCTACCAGAAGAGGAACGGCCAACAGAAGAGGAATTCCATCACCTGTGTTTGAACGATTACAGAGCGGTAAAGTTGCCCATATGTATTGATAACGTTACTATTTCTATGGAGGTCGATACTGGTGCCGCGGTATCGTGCATTAGTGAAGCAACATATAAAAAGTGTTTCAGTGCTCAAAAATTGGAACCTAGTAATTTAGTATTAAATTTTTATGATGGCTCAAAGATTAAACCCCTAGGAATGTTCAAACCGATTGTAAGTTACTGGGATTGTAGTAAACAACTAGAATTATTTGTAATTGGGGGCGGTACCACGGCGTTACTGGGCCGTCAGTGGTTGACAGAATTAAAGATAAAAATTCCAGTTTTTAACAGTTGTAACAATGTAAGTTGGAAAGAGATCAACATGTCTAATGAGATTAATGTACTGTTAAACAGGTATAAGGAATTATTCAGTGGCGAGTTGGGCCTGTACACTGGGGGCAAGGCAACGTTGCGGGTGCGCGACGGGGCAACGCCGGTGTTCCACCGCGCGCGGCCCGTGCCGTACGCGCTGCTCGGGCGGCTCGACGCCGAGTTAGACGCCATGCTGCGCGACGGCATCATCGGGCCCGTCGACTGCTCCGACTGGGCCTCGCCGCTCGTACCGGTAAATAAACCTGACGGGTCGCTGAGAATCTGTGCCGATTATAAGGCGACCGTGAACCCCGTCTTACTTACTGATCGTTACCCATTACCTAGAATCGAGGATTTATTAGTTAAACTTAGCGGAGCAAATTATTTTTCGAAAATAGATTTAAGCCAAGCCTATAATCAAATAGAACTCGATGATTCTAAGAAATTTACAGTGATAAACACACACAGGGGTCTATATAGGTATAATCGGTTAGTATACGGTCTATCTTCAAGTCCAGGAATTTTCCAGCGAATCATGTGCAATTTGTTGAAGGGGATTCCTAACGTTGAAGTTTTCCTTGACGACGTGATAATACATAGGAGGGAAAAACAAATACGAACATTTAGAAGCACTAGAACAGGTTTTTAGTAGACTACATCGTTCCGGGTTAAAGTTGAAAAGTAGCAAATGTGTGTTCTTAGTAAAAGAAGTACAATATTTAGGATATGTTATTAATAACGAGGGAATAAAAACAGATCCGGCTAAGGTGGAGGCCATCATCAATATTCCTCGTCCATCAAATATAACGGAGTTAAGGTCGTTTTTAGGAATCATAAATTTCTATGGGAAATTCGTTAGAAATATGAGTAGTAGGTTAGTACCTCTTTATGAACTTTTAAAGAAAAGTAAACAATGGCATTGGTCGATTGAGTGCGAGAAATCTTTTGTGGAAATTAAAAAAATTCTAGCGGGCGCGGATGTATTGGCTCATTACGATCCTAAGAAACCACTATTATTGACATGTGATGCGAGCGCGCGGGGTGTAGGGGGGGTCCTCTCGCACCCAGGCGAACGGGGCGAGCGACCGATAGCCTACGCGTCACGCACGCTTACAGAAGCGGAAAAAAATTACTCTCAAATTCATCGTGAGGCGCTAGCGATTATATTTTGTGTTAACAAGTTTCACCAGTATTTATACGGGCGTAATTTCACCCTACGTACGGATCATAAGCCGTTAGTGTCAATATTTGGTCCAAATACAGGAATACCAACTATGGTGGCGAGCCGAATGCAAAGATGGGCTATTATTTTATCTACTTACTCATTTAATATTGAGTACGTGCGCACTGATCAAAACGGAGCGGACGGGTTTTCAAGGTTACCGCTAGCCGCGAGTAAACAAACAACTACGGCAACACAGCCGGAGCAAACTCATTCACATTTTGTGCAACAGTCATTGTTAATAGATTGTAATGAGATTAAATATCAAACAATGCGAGATGCGGAACTCTCAAAAATATTGAGTTACCTGAGAGATGGTTGGCCTAATGAATGTGACGTGAGCAACTTAAAACCATACTTCAATAGGAAAAATGAACTTTATGAAGAATTAGGGTGTATTATGTGGGGGCCCAGGTTAGTGGTACCGGAAGCGTGTAGAAACAAAGTGCTATTAATGTTGCATGAACCACACATGGGTATAGTGAAATCAAAGGCTTTAGCACGTAGCTATGTATGGTGGCCCGGGGTAGATGAAGCAGTAGAACACATGTGTCGGGCGTGCGAAGTGTGTGCAGCCCAGGCGGACGCGCCGCCTCGGCAGACGCCGCGCATGTGGCCCTGGCCAAACCGACCGTGGAGCCGGATACATATTGACTATATGGGACCTATAGGGGGTAGAACATACCTAGTTGTAGTGGATGCTACATCAAAATGGTTGGAGGTTTTCTGTGTTCCAAGCACTACAGCATTTAGTCTTATAGATAGATTATCTGAGTTATTTAGTAGATGGGGTTTGCCAAGGCAAATAGTTAGTGATAATGGTACACAATTCGCATCGAAGGAATTTCAGGAATTTACAAAATTTAACGGTATAGAACACAGTTTTACAGCCCCATACCACCCCGCTTCAAATGGATTAGCAGAAAATGCAGTTAGACTACTTAAACGAGTTATAAAAAAGGCCATTTTAGAGAAAGACAATATAGATAGGGCATTGTGGAACTTTTTACTGCATTATAGGAACGTAGAACATTCAACAACCGGAGAAAGCCCCGCAATGATTCTATTAGGCAGGCGTACACGTACTCGACTGGACACTATAAAACCGGATAGGGAAAACAAGGTACATCGAGAACAACAACGACAGGCTGAATCTGTACAGGGAGCGAATAGGAGCATTGGGGGTGAAGGGGAAGAAGTATGGTATCGACAGTACTTAAAAGGGGAGAGATGGATTCCCGGTCGAGTAGTAGATAGTCGGGGTCCTAGCAACTACCGAGTCCAGGGGCAAAGTGGGGAAATAGTCCATAGGCATATTGATCAATTACGAGAATTAATTAGGAGAACAGGGAACAGATTATCCATAGTATCTAGTGGTCCTAGTATTACGGAGCGATCAGACACAGATTCTCAGACGAACGGTAAGGAGGATGACGGCAGTGGTAGTGGTGAGCGGGCTCAGTCGGAGGGGCCGCCGGATCGCGGGGTGTCGCCGCGCGGGGTGGCGTCACCGGCTCAGCCGATTGCACCTACAGAGGTCCAGGATTCACCTGACAGTCGGGTTGCCTTGCCTCAAGTGCCACAGACTCCCCAACGTGCCGTTAGACAATGTAGGTTTAAGGTTCGTAATTATAAGGTTTAGAATAAGTATTGTTGTTGTAATTAACTTAATTATTATATAGGTTCTTAGATGATAATTTGGAGTATGTATTAATTTAGTAGAGAGGAGTGTAATGTTGGTAACACTGATTTGTACTGACAGTGACTGTTCAATGATAACCTAAAAATAGAATGTGCTCTGTGATTATAACTCCGCTGCGAAACACTTGACTTTTATTGAATAGCCTTCTAACATTATACATACATACATACATACATACATACATACATACATACATACATACATACATACATACATACTTACTCTCGAAAAACATTACCCTCCTTCTGGGGCAGTCGGGTAAAAACAAAAAAGAAGACCTGTGCGAGGTCAAAAAGGCTTCCGTCCGTGTTCCGTGGTCTTCCTTCTCATTTTCCTCCACCGAATATTCCATGATATTTAACTATGTTTCAGACATACTGCGTGAATGCGCAGATTGCGGACTCTGCATGCACGGCCACCGCGTATTTGTGTGGGGTTAAGACGAATTCTGGCGTAATCGGATTAAATGCGGCCGTGCAACGCAACGACTGCGAGGCTTCCACGGACACCAACACGCACTTGCAATCCATCGCCGAGTGGGCGCTGGCAGACGGCCGCGACATTGGTGAGCTGGCGATGTTAATGATACGCACGTATTACAAGCTAGTTACAGATAATCTGTCAGGAAAAAAATATAAAAGTTATACGTCTGCACGTCATGTCCGTACCTTGAGTTGTCTTACCTATGCACTGCTCAAGACAACTCAACGATTTGACTAAAATCTTGAAGTTATGTCTTCGTCGTTTGTCATGTCATCATTATCAAATACCTATTAATGTCCCCAATCATTAATAGGTATTTGATAATGTTTTTATTTCTATTCTCCCTGGCAGGCATGGCCTACAATAATTTGAACATGCTCAGATTGTATTTTCAATAGCATATTCCTAATTGCAGTCTTTACCCTATTTGGCAGTTTGGATGCAATATGAATATTTATGACACCTAAGTAGGAACCTAAGTTGGTTTCATGTCTGTTTTGTTTGTTACACAGGGATTGTTACTACGACGCGAATTACGCATGCGTCTCCGGCGGGTGTGTATGCCAAAGTGGCAAATCGTACGTGGGAGTTCAATGGGCAAGTGGAGGAACACGGCTTTGACACAGATCGCTGCCCGGACATCGCACTGCAACTGATACACAAACATCCTGGCAACAAGCTCAAGGTCCGTATTAGTGTATAATATATTGTGGGTATATATTCGATTACTAGCATTGTAAGAGTAGTCAGTAGGGTGGAACGTTTTTTTTTTTTTTATCATATTTATTTGGAATAGTTGTATTAAGTTGCCAATTGCCATCAAATACCTCCATTAAAAATATAAATATTTTTAGACAACGGTAAAAGCCCCCGCCAGGACATCGTACATTTACAAAAACGGCAATTTAGGGGGTTATTTGCGCAGCCTACAAAATAGTACAGAATTAATAAAAATAGGTTTCATTTATTCAAAAACATGTTCAATTATAGTTAACTAGCTTTTGCAATCAAATATTTCATTATTTTAATATACTTTAAGGAGAAAAGTGTGGGACGAAGCGGGGGGGCGGCACGCGCCGATCTACGAATTGCAGTGTTTTGTTTCAACTAGTGTCGATAGTTGTCTCAAGGTGGAAGATCGCGCGTCAACTATTTTCACGAGTACTTGTTGATTTACGTTTTATAAGTGTACTAACATGACTTCTACGAGACAAAAGTTAAAATGTCCGATATTTGGTGAAAGTGCAGAGTTGAAAGAGAATATCCTACCTACGTATGAAAATGTGATGAAATTCTATGAATGGGTTCGACAAGACTTAAAAGTAAGGAATAACACAATAAAAGAACCTACGTTTTTGCAAATTGCCGAAATAATTGCAACGAAAATTGAAGAATTGTGGATAAAATCTTCTATTCCAATTGTCACACACAAACGAGTCTTACAGTTACTAAAAAGTTATCACTCAAAATGTTATAATTTGAAAAAGTCTTTGAAGAAACTTAAAGAAGAAAAGTTAGAAGAGTTCAGAAGACAGAGTAGAAAGCTTTTTGACATAGCTGCATGTAAATGTAAAGAATTTGTAAACTGTTCTTGCTTGAGAGAAAAAAAAGTGCCAAAAGAGGAACAAATTTTTTTAGAAGACCAACGCACTAACAGACTAATGGCTTTAGGAAGAATGGATGTTATGCAGAGTAAAAAATTGAAGAATAGAAGATTACGTGCTCTAAAACAAGAAATCAGACATAATTCAAATACACGAATTAAAGAAATTCCCTCTACTTCATATCGGCTAAATAAATCTGAAGTTAGTTCTAACGTCGACCTTCCATCTTGTTCGTCAGCCGCAGATGGTTTTGACACCGCTGACACAGTGGATCAAAAGCCTATAAAGCTCACGGATGCCAGTCTTCATAGTTTGACGACTGTATGCGATAGATACGGAGTCTCAGACCGAGCTGCGGCGGCTATCGTATCATCTGTTCTGTATTCTGCTTCTGATGCCGACTCTGAGACGCAGACAACTAACGTCGTGGATAGGATGAAACTAAGAAGAATAAGACAGAAAGTACGCAAGCAAATTTTAACAGAAGAAAGAGTAACAGAAATTCCTGCATTATATTTCGATGGAAGGAAAGACAAGACGGCTAAAACTGTTTTAAAAGGATCGAAGAGGTTTAGAGTGATTGTACAAGAGGAACATATTTCGATTATAAAAGAACCAGGTTCTGTTTATGTTGGGTATGTGGTTCCAACATCGGGTAGTGCAAGAAATATTGAAAGAGCTATCCACAGCTTTTTGATGACTGAAAAGATACCTCCAGAGAGTTTAATGGCTGTTGGCTGTGATGGAACAAACACAAATACAGGGAAAGTGGGAGGCGTGATTCGTCTTTTGGAAAATAGACTATCTCGACCATTGCAATGGATAATTTGCCTCTTACACGCAAATGAGTTGCCATTAAGGCATTTGTTTACCTATTTGGATGGTCCTACTGCAGGACCTAAATCATTTGTAGGTCAAATAGGTAAAGCATTAGAGACATGCGAGACGCTCCCGTTGGGCCACTTTGAGAAGATAGAAGGTGAACTACCTCCACGAATATCAATAGACCTCAGTACAGACCAGAAATATTTACAAGAAATTACTACTGCTGTCATAAATGGATCCTGCCCTCCTGATTTATTACACAGAAGCCCAGGTAAGCTATCCCATGCCCGCTGGTTGACAAGAGCTAATCGCATACTGCGTTTGTATATTTCTTCTGAAAATCTACAGCAAAATCTTGTGACTTTAGCAACGTTTGTCGTAAAAACATACGCTCCTGTCTGGTTTGGCATCAAAACACATTCATCCTGCAAAGATGGTTCAAAACATTTATGGAAGCTCATCAACAGCACTAGATATTTATCCAACGAGTTGTTAGCGATAGTGGACCCTGTTTTAATTAGAAACAGTTACTTTGCTCATCCAGAAAACTTGTTGTTGAGTATGATAACAGATTCACGTAAGCATATTAGAGAACTCGCTGCAAGACGCATTTTAAAGGCTCGTCAAGTGAATAAAAAATCTGTTTCACGCATGTTTGAGGTGCCAAAAGTGAACTTAAATGCAAGTTCTTACATAGACTTGATTGACTGGCAACAAAATATATACGAACCCCCAATACTCATGAATATTTCCGATGAGCAATTACAAGATCTAATTGAAAATGGAGAAAATTCTGTTTTGGAGTTCATGAGACTGCCTTGCCACACTCAGGCTGTAGAAAGATCAGTAAAAGTTGTGACAGAAGCAGCTCTAAGTGTATGCGACAAGACAAGAAGAGAGGGATTTATAAAGTCTAAATTAGCATCTCGAAAGCTCATGCCAAAGTTTGAGACGAAAAAGGATTTTTGCTATAAAAAATGATGTAATTCATACCGACATAACTTTCTGAACCTGTATTTACTTTTTAAATAAATGTTTCTGTTAATTAAAATACACTTTTATTTTAACATTTACATGTATAACATATTATATTTTATCTATTATTTTGTTTTTAAGGTCTACTATACAAAACGTCTATAAAAATATAAAAAAAGAAATTTCAAGTCTATGGCGGGAGCTCAAGCTGTTGAGCTAGAACTTCCAAATTAAGGGGTGTTATTTACAATTACATAAAGCAACTTTTATCTGGTATTCCAATTCGAAATTTGAAAAAAAAAAAAATTCATATTAAAGTGTTCCACCCTAGTAGTCAGTGTGGCTGCATTTTATGCGAAACGATTCAGTCCAATGCAAGAAGTGTTATTAAGATGTGTCGGTACAAATAAACAAATTGTTTAAAAAAAAAAAACAAACGACTTTGATACGTTTCATAATATGTTTTTGACAATAATGTTTTGTGTATTCAGGTCATTTTAGGTGGCGGTAGACGTAACTTTTTGCCAGACGATGTCCGTGATGAAGAAGGATCACTTGGTAGACGGACAGACAACCGAGACCTCATACAAGAGTGGAAGCAAGACAAAGTAGATCGCGAAGTAACCCATGAATATATTTGGAACCGTGAGCAGCTAGCTCAAGTCAACAACAGTCTGCCCGAGTATATTTTGGGCTTGTTCGAGAGTAGCCATATGCAATATCACATGCAATCGAATCTACAAACAGAACCCACATTGGCAGAGATGACTGAGGTGGCGATTCGCTCCTTGAGTCGGAATGAGAAGGGTTTCTTCTTATTTGTGGAGGGAGGCCGCATTGACCACGCGCATCACGACAACTTGGTGCAGTTATCGCTTGACGAGACACTCGAGATGGACCTAGCCGTAGCGCACGCTGCAGAGATGCTGTCAGAGGACGACTCCCTCATCGTGGTGACGGCGGACCACGCGCACGTCATGGCTTTCAATGGATACTCACAACGTGGCAATGACATTCTTGGTCCCTCCAGAGACTTAGGAGACGACAATATACCTTACATGACGCTGTCTTACACCAACGGGCCAGGATTCCGCGCGCATGTGAATGGCGTTCGACCCAACGTTACTGCTGAGGCCAATTTCCGTAATTATTTTTTCACACCACCTGCTCGATAAAGTCAAATTATCTTGCAGGTGTGAATTAGATTAGAGTATTCTCCTATGGGATAAAGGTGTCTTCGTCCTGGGTGAGCTTGAAGCACTGCGTTTGGGAGTACTTTTATCCTTCTCTACGGTCGGGGTTTAATCAATATAGCGCTTGAGAAATTTAACATTGCACCTTTATCCCCTTAGTGAGAAGTCTGGTAATTTTAAGAAAAAAGAATATCGATGCCTGGCCACAGGAACGTGCGTCACGGCGGTGAGGCGGGCGGGGTTGCAATCCATGCAAATTGCCCATGGCTTGCAAACCGTTCGCCGCGTTCGCCGCTTCGACCATTATAGATCGAGACCAAAATGTCTTTATCAAAGTTATCTCGGTATTGCTTGGAGAGTTGCTACCAGTGTTTTGGTTCAAGACATAATATTTGGAAGAGATTGTGGAGTACATGATTCCAAATAGCTATTTGGAAGTCTGGTAACCCACATCATAAATCCTACTAATATTATAAATGCGAAAGTTTGTAAGGATGGATGGATGGATGGAAGGATGTTTGTTACTCTTTCACGCAAAAAGTACTAAACGGATTTGGATGAAATTTGGCACACATATAGTTTATAACCAGGAATAACACATAGAATACTTTTTATCCCGATATACCCACGGGGTCAAAACTTATGCGGGTGAAACCGCGGGGCGCATCTAGTATAAATATATGTATACCCCGATTCTCGTTAATACTACTACTACTACTGAAACTGTTATTGCCAAAATACTAGCTAAGCCAGCCGGCCTAACTAGTATTTCGGCAATAAAAGTTTCAGTATTTATTATTTTGCGGCGAATACGGCTAACATAGTTTGGTTTCTGCATTATTCGCCGCGTCTGCCACTCGACACTGCGGCATGCGCCATTATGATTCATATATTTGTTTATGTTGCCCACTGGTCCGCCTGACGCTCGTGCGATTTGCTCGGCTAAGCTCGCCGGTCGTCCCGCCGCGCGCCGCTCGCCGCTAAGCGTGGCATGATTAGTACATTTCTATACATTTGTTTTAGTCGCTAGACGCTTCGCCATTCGCATCGCGCGAATATTCGCTGCAGCGAATTTCCCGTGGCCAGGCGGTTAAGTAATGCAACATGGTTAATGATTAACTAATTATTTATTTCGCAGGCAACCTAAATTGGCAGTCTCACGTAGACGTGCCGCTGGACTCGGAGACGCACGGCGGCGACGACGTGGCGGTATTCGCGCGCGGGCCGCGCCACTCCTTGTTCACGGGGCTGTACGAGCAGAGCCAGCTGCCGCACCTCATGGCGTACGCCGCTTGCATCGGGCCCGGCCGACACGCCTGCAGCAGCGCTACATATGCCGCGCGCGCACCTGTTGTGATTGTCACCATCTTAGTACTACTCACTTCTGTTATACAATGATCTTTTATTTTTAACCGCATTCATATAAAAGAGGAGCTTCTCAATTCGGTTGTTTTTTTATGTTTGGTACCTCAGAACTCCGTCGTTTATAAATCGATTTGGATTTTTTTTTATTTATAAGGGATTATTATTATTTTTATTTTTTATTTTAATTGTTTCCAGATTAGTTCTATTTTTATAAAAAATCATTTCTGATGCTGGGATCCATGCGGAATTGAGGGAACTCCTCAAGTATTATAGGCATACATATAGCGGCTTTTTGTATTTTCATCAACAAGTCAATCTGCGTTCAAAATAAAAAAAAAATATTTCTCATAAACCTGCATGGGCACTTATGAAATGTCAGAAGCTAGGTGCGCGATTCCAATTGGTCGTTTCCTATGGTGAAGAGCCGACAAGAAACTCCACGGTTACTCTTTTAAAAATAATTGGCTTTTACAATGTTTTCAAATTACAATTTTAATAGTTATGGAAGGACAGTGTAGGCCTGTCAAGAAGTACCAGGTACTTAACAAAAAATAAATGGTCTATAAATATAGTGTTTTAAGCCTACAACGTTCTCACATTCACAACATTTAAAAGAATCATGTGTAAAATATTAATAAAATAATAAAAATGAAAACCTATTTAAACCAAATGACATGTTTGCCATTACAACTGTAACGAGTCTGAATTAATATCCTGTCCACATTCAGAAAGTATCGTTTGGTAAAGTGGAACTGATTAAGAAGACCACAGATGGCCACCGGAAGTCCTCAATGATATGTATTTCACGGGTGGCGATAAAATATCTCGATTAATATAGTTAAGTGACTTTAACGAAGCAAACATTAATAAAAAAAACTGATGTGATGGTGAAGCCGGAAGGTAGGCACCGGAACTCCGTAATGCTGAAGCCGGCAGGTAGGCACCGGAACTGATGTGATGATGAAGCCGGAAGGTAGGCACCGGAACTGATGTGATGATGAAGCCGGAAGGTAGGCACCGGAACTCCGTAATGCTGAAGCCGGCAGGTAGGCACCGGAACTGATGTGATGATGAAGCCGGAAGGTAGGCACCGGAACTCCGTAATGATGAAGCTGGAAGGTCGGCACGGGAACTGATGTCATGATGAAGCCGGAAGGTAGGCACCGGAACTGCGTAATGATGAAGCCGGAAGGTAGGCACCGGAACTGATGTGATGATGAAGCCGGAAGTTAGGCACCGGAACTGATGTGATGATGAAGTCGGAAGTTAGGCACCGGAACTCCGTAATGATGAGGCCGGAGTAGTTGAAATATAGGGTATTCAGATCACAGATCTGAATACCCCATATTTCACAGTTAGACCATTCGAGTATCCCTATATTTCACTATTCGAAATGAGACTTTAACTGAATTCATAAAAGCATAAGTATTGATCAATTTAATAACGTCTTCATGTGAATGCAAAGACCAGTCAGTTCATAACTATCATTAAACAATTCAGTAGGATAAGTCTATTCAGTTAGGAGTGGAATGTGCATCTTGATATCCTGAACGAAAATGGTGCGATGAAATGGAAACCCTATAACATTTTATTGTTTACTGTAAATATGTATTAATAAAATGAATACTTTATAAGTTTGTTCACTGTATTTTCTCCATACATTTTATTGAGAAGATATAGCAGGCAAAGTCAGTGTATGTTATTAGTATACCATTAATCATGAGTTTTGCAATGTAAGTAATTCTGTATAAGGAGACCGATCAAAACAAAATAGCAACATAGACGCAAAGTAAATAGGTACAGGGCGTTACAGCTCCTACATCGCGTGAATTATGAAGATCGACTTCTGGGCAATAATATATTTCCCGGAACCTTTTACATTCTCCATCCATATAGTGATAATTATTAGTATTCATTGCCAGATATGGTTTAGGTGGAACTAATATTGTATTGTTAAATGTTGGAGTAGAAAATAGATGATAATAAGTGAAAGTATCTAAATGCATAATAGGGAACTTCAGAACAAATACAATTACATTATCTACATAGTAGGAACCACACTCAATAATATCATAATAGTCTCTTATCTCAATGTTCTCATGTACAAGCAACTCAGAAGGTTCATATTGGTTTCTTAGAATATTAAACATGAAGTTAATATTTTGTGAAGTGATTACACTGTGATGAGTTACTGATAATTTGGAAAAACTCAAAGCATTTTCTAGTGATGTAATACAATTCAAAATATTTTGTAAATTGATTTTTAACAAATTAAACAAACTGTTAATTTTAATAAAATCACTTAACCTAAAATCAGTCATATTAACATTAGACATGATCTCATTTAGTTTAATATGTATTTTGAACTCATTCGATACAATAGTAGACAAGGTCATATTGAAAGTTTGCAAAATTTGTTTAAGGCTCCTACATACTGGCGCGACTTGTCGCGCGACGCGTCGCGACACAAAGGCACCGCTTGTAGCGCTACATGCGGTGTATTTGTGTCGCGTCGCGTCGCGCGACAATTCGCGCCTGTATGTAGGAGCCTTTATTCAAGGTAATTCCAGCATTATATTTCTCCTTCAAACTATCCTGATTATTTTGCAAAATGTTTATGGCTTTACTATAAAAAAATGCGTCTTCGTGATCGAGATTACCGGTGATACTTTTTATGATGGAACCCAAACCATTGATAAGCCCACGTTTATTTCTCGGGTGTTTATACATAGTGTTGAACTTATCGTAAATCGTTTCTAACATGCTATTAAGGATCTGATTAATAACTAATGAAGTATCGCTAAAATAAATTGGATCGGCTGATTGTATGTACTCTATATAAGTATGTAAATAGCCTTCTATATTTCTAATACTATCTTTAATCCTATCTAACTCGTAATAATGTATGAACGCAAGTTCTGTTTTAATAAACTTAGCACTACCTAACTTAAAGGGGAGTATCCCAGGGTTGTCCACTAACTTCGTAGTCACGACTTGTTCAGCCCGGATTAATATCGGAATCCTGCAACAAGACATTTTGATATCTCAGAGGCTTCTTCACGATACGTTTGTGGTGGACAATGTTCTTATCGTCTATGACCTTTAAACCTAAATTTTTCTTAACTCTACGATGCCTAACGGCTAGCGGGTTTTTTATATATAACGCCTTTCCTTCTTCGTAAGAAATGGGTTCTTCCCGGTCTTTATTAGCATCCTGTATAGTTTTAGTCCGGTTACAGAGTAATTTTTTGTTTATTTCATTGTATAATTGTTTGGTAATTTCCTTGTGCCTATCTACATAGTTTTGAAGGTAAGTAGCTTCTAAATGTATATCAAATGGGTCACGTCTATTTGAATGCCCATTAATGACATCAATAGGTTTTTGTGAAATTACTGAGTGAATACTATTATTATATCCTATAACAGCATATAGCATTAGCTGGTTAGTGGATAAGGTACATTGGGTAACAGATAACACACGGATGTGTTCTAATATAGTAGAATGGAATCTTTCAATAGCTCCATTTTACTGAGGATTGTTTACACTGATAAAATGTAACTTAATTTTATGTAGGCTTGCAAACTCTTGTACGGGTAAATTTTTAAATTCAGTTCCTTGATCTGCGGTAATGCTAATTGGTACTCCATGGTGTGAAATAAAAATAGACAATGCATTTATCACATTTATTCCTGTTACTGACTCTAGAGGATATGCTTGGGCATATTTAGAAAATACATCGATAATTGTTAAGAATTTTTGTCGATTTACGGTAAAAGTATCAATATGCAATACCTCAAAAGGTTTTTCAGGTATATGAACTATCTGTAAGTTTTGTTTATTTAGATTTCTCTCGTATTTACAAGTTTGACAAATGTTACAATTATTTACGAATTCTGTGACTTGATTTTTTATATTAGGCCAATAATATTGTAATTTAATTCTTTGTTCAACTTCTTGAATTCCACGGTGATTACTTTTACCTTCGTGGTAGTTATTAATTATTAAGTATTGTTTATCTGGACAGGTTACATCTTCGGTTTTAGACTTACAAAATAACAATTTATACGCGGAATTTTGAAATACCTTTTGCAGTGTACTTGTAATCAACGGAATGAACTTAACATCTGATAGATATATACCATATTTAATATTTGGTGTTAGGTGTTCTTTGAATAAAGTAACAATACTTTTTTCTAAATCATTTTCATTTATTTGAGCTAATATTCTTTTTTTTCCGGGAAAGATATTAACGGTTTTAGTATTTATGGGTGAATGATGTACAAAATCTAAAAATAGCTGATTATCAAAGGTGTTTACATTTTTATCAGAGATAGGAATTTCTAAGACAGGGTTTTCTAATTCAGTATGGATAGTGCTATGGTCATCGATTTGTGTGTTAGGTGCCCTTCTTAACTGATTTACAAACATTGATAACGGTAGGTCATCTTCATCACTGTAAGACGTAGATTCAATTTCATTATTATGTATTTCAAGTCTAGATAGAGCGTAACGTAGAGCGAAATTACTTTTTCCTTTTTGATATATGATGGTATATTCAAATTCCTCTAAACGCAATCTCCACCTCGTTAAACGACTATTAGGTTATTTTATATTCATCAAATACTGTAGAGGTTTGTGATCCGTGATAATGTAAAACTTCCTTCCGTATAAATACGGTCGGAAATACTTGGTGGCCCATACAATAGCCAGCAGCTCTTTTTCTATGGTGCTGTATTTTGTTTCGGCATCGTTTAGAGTCCGCGATGCATACGCAATCGGCTTTTCAGCTCCTATAGGCCCTTGTGATAATATAGCACCCAGGGCAACGTTTGAGGCGTCTGTACGCAAATTAAAATCCTTTTCAAAATTAGGATATTGAAGAATAGGATCATTAATAAGTAAATTTTGACAATGTTTAAAACAATCAACGTATTCAGGGGTAAGTTGAATTTTAGCTCCTTTTTTTAAACAAGATGTCAGTGGTTTAACAAGATGGGCAAAATTCGGTATGAACTTCCGATAGTAACCAACTAAACCAA
The DNA here is from genome assembly GCA_905333075.3 of Atethmia centrago. Classification (NCBI taxonomy): domain Eukaryota; kingdom Metazoa; phylum Arthropoda; class Insecta; order Lepidoptera; family Noctuidae; genus Atethmia; species Atethmia centrago. The sequence goes on along the minus strand of HG995386.1, from coordinate 30,156,199 downwards.
GGAAGGACTTAATTTCTTTGGTAGTTTGTGGTATAGGAAATTGTTGTATGACTTCAATTTTATTTGGATCCGGTTTTACGCCGTCGGCTGTTACAATGTGACCTAGGAAAGGAGTTTCCCTTTTTAAAAATTCAGTTTTGTCAAGTTGTATTTTAAAATTAGATTCTCTAAGGCGTTGGAAAACTGCTTCTAAATTAAGGATATGTTCTTGTAATGATGAACTGTATATTATTATGTCATCCATATACACTGTCACATTTTTGAGCCCACGCAAAACATTATCCATGACCCGTTGAAAAGTCGATGGAGCGTTTTTTAACCCAAAAGGCATGCGTAAAAATTCGTAGTGACCACGATAACCGTCATCAATACTAAAAGCGGTTTTTGGGATGTCCTTGGGATGTAATTCAATCTGATGAAAGCCTGATTTTAGATCTAAAACAGTGAAATACTGACTTTTACCTAGTTTATCTAAAATGTCACTGATATTAGGAATCGGGTAACTATAACTCACAGTCTTCTCGTTAAGTTTCCTAAAATCAATCACCAAACGCCATTTTGTTTTGCCAGAGGCGTCTTGTTTTTTCAGTACAATCCAAATAGGTGACGACCAAGGGCTATTTGAAGGTCTTATAATTTTTTGACGTAACATTTCAGTTATTTGTTTTTCTACTTCCTGTTTGTGAACATGAGGATATCTGTAGGATCGTGTAAAAATAGGAATGTCATCTTCAGTATTTATCTGATGTTTAATCTGGTTAGTGAAAGTTAAAGGACTATTTTCGGTGTAAAATATGTCATTGTAACTGTGGCATAGTTTTAGTAAATTAAACTTTTCTTCCATATTTAAATGATCAGTGCGAACCAAAGACTCAATTTGTTGTTCATTTTCATTTATCGATTCAAAATTATTGTAAAGTGTCTGCGCCTTAAGTGGCGAAACTAAGCTTACGATGATATCATTCTTAGTAGGATTCACTATCTCAAGGTATGCATAACCCGACTCCGACTGTGTTATCGTCGCGGGAATATAACAATTGTTTATATAAGTTTCGGGTATGAATATATCATCACGCTGAATATTAACGGGTACTTTTACACATTTCGTCGAATTTGACCTAACTAAAGCTTCAAAAAGATTATTAATTCCAGAATTCAGAACTTTAATAGGTATTTCCGCGTTCGGCGTAATTAACTTTTTATTGTGGAGGTCAACGTTTGCTTTCAAATTTTCCAGCATTTTATAGCCAATTAAACCATCAAACACATTATGAAATTTATAAATATAAAACTTTGAGGGGCATTTTTCATTGAATTCAGGAAAGCTTGGTATTTCTATGGAGTAGTTATTGTCAGTGGTACAATTTAAGTTTGTTACAGAAAACGGTTCATAAATTAAGGGTGTATTTTGAAAATATTTTTCAATTACCTCCGGGGACAAAAAGGACTGATTGGCACCAGTATCGATTAATAACTTAAGGGGTGGCTCGTTAATTTCGATAAAAGGCAATTGTCTTTTAGTATGGATATTTATTTCAGTTAAGTTTCGGGTTTGGCACTCGAACCCTGGTGAAAATTTGGATCATTCTGTGTAGGCCAATATTGTGTAACGTCATAATCGAGTTCATTATTATTCTCATAGGAATAACTTGCATACAGATCATTCTTATCAGTGCAAGGTATGTCGCAACTATGCTCGGCGTGGGAGTTGTTTGGGTTAGTCTCGAGCATGTGCAATTCTTCGAACTGATTGCACATTGCTGCCGCGGGACACTGTGTACTATGATAATTGGGTACTGATGGCCTTAATGGAATATTTGCGGAATTATAGGATATTCCACTCATGGGTACAGGTTTAGATTGGGTATTCGGTTTATTGTCAGTATTAGAGTTATTAGAGTTTTGCTGCAACGCTCGGTGTTGGTTCTGTGGTCTATTAAAATAAGGTTTCGATGCGACAATATTATTATTATTCCTGTTAAAATAAGGTGTAAACGGTTTAAAAGGTTGTGAGTTATTGAACTTGAAATTTTGATGAGGTTGTAAGGGTTTGTTTAAATTTGGAAAAGGCATATTTCTACAATTATTATTATTATTATTATTATGGAAAGGCTTGTTGTTACTAACCATTGACAAATTGTTACTTTTCTGTACATACCTAATATTTTCTTCCTCTTTAATATAATTAATAGCTGTGGGCAAATCTACAGGGCGCATGGCTCTTATCTTATGGTTGTGCCAAAAGGTTCCTTAAGCCCTGATAGAAAAGTTTTAAGGGTTTGAGCTTGGAAAAAACTCCTTTTGCAATCCTTTACAGCCTCAACTGTTTCGTGAAGGTTTACATAATTAATAATAGTGTTTAAAATGTTCATGCAGTGGTTGTAATATTCCTGAGCGGATTCATTTTCCTGTTTCATATTAACTAAATCTCGGTTTAGCGAATTTTCATCCCTTTAGTCCCCAATTTTTTTTTGCAATACGGTTTTGATATGTTCCCATGATGAAACACCGTTAATATTAACTATTTCCTCGGCTTTGCCTTCCAATTTGTTTAAAATATTGTGTAAAATAATGGAATTGTTAAAACAATCTGAAGTAGTTCTGTCATAAAATTGTGTTAATATAGTTTCGGATGTTTGTATAAATCTATGTAATTGATTCGGGTTTCCATCATACTTAGGGATGATCATTAAAGCGGTTTTAATAGAAGATAACTTTTGTAAATCCATTTTGCAAAATATATTCGGCTTGTGATATTTTCTATATAACGACAACACACACAAATACACAGTATAACAACAAAATTCAATCAAAATTATCAATTGAGATCTCTCCTTTTCAATACAGAAATAGAACAAAAAAAAAATATTACTTGTTTCTGAAGTTCTCCAAAAAATATAATAATATATTAAATCCACCAACAATCAAAAGAATCTGGACTTACGATGTGATGAAAGCCCAGGTCCACAACTTCATGATTGAAGCCACTTCCGTTCTTCTCGCCGAAAACCACAGTAGGAACACGGTTTCAAATGTTGAGAAAGTCTTTGTTTTTGATTTTTGAAAAACGCGGTTTTGCTTCAACTTAAGGGCTCCCACACAAAACTGCGAATTCGCATCGCATCGCAAAAATCTGCGAGCTCGTTGTCATTTTATTATGAAAAACTGACATCGAGCTCGCAGATTTTTGCGATGCGATGCGAATTCGCAGTTTTGTGTGGGAGCCCTTATCCGACGGCTGCGCCAATTATGGTTATTTGGGCAATCGGCGAACTTTCTTAAAGAAACAACTTTTCAGATGATAAAAATATAATGAACTTTTAGTACATGTTGTTGAATGAACAAGGTAGGAGAGTCTAACTTATAAAACTAACTTACATGCTACGCGGCTGGAGCGACGCCTACGTACACGCACACACTTACACATATGCACTACCGACACACACTATAACACGTGCAAACGGGCGCACACAGATATAGACGTGTACTTACAGGGATCTCAGCAATAAATGCCGGTCGTAACGAACAATGACCACTCGCGTAAGTGCACTGCACTCCACATATATGTGTGCGTGTGGTAACGCTCGTTATAGGAAGCTGGCTTTCTGTACCAAATTATTTTGTGATATAAACATACTATTGCTACGCTCGGTTTTACTTACTATATTATAACTAAGTAGTATTATAATGTTAATTAAAAGACACATTAGTTTTAACTGTTTATTATCTCTAAATTATTAATTAATTACATTTGCTTTAGTAAAAATACATAGTGTATTACAATCATTATGTCTTAGGTATAATGTACAAACTATATTTTATTTTGAATTTTATTTATCATATCTTTAGCACACACGTATATATCATCAGTAAAAATATTTTTAACAATATGCTGAGCACATACTTTAGCTTTACAATTGCATAATTTAGAACCATTGAGTTGATCGCCATCAAAGATTTGAATACGTATTATTTTACGGTGTGGGCCCTTTACATACTTTTTAACATACGAATACATCTTTTCGCTCCCTCGTCTTTTATTGTTGATGTTGTTACGGGTATCGGCGCTGTTCAACCTTTCTTCTAACTGGGGTGGTGTTTCCCTTTGCCCATTTTGATACAATGGTGGTGAAATTGGAGAGTATGATGTAAACGGTCTCTCTCTTTCCAAATAGTTCATCACATTTTGACGTAATTGTTACACTGCTGGATTCGGTGAGTATGGCGGGGTTGAAATGAAAAGATCATCGGATTCCTGATACATAAGGATAAATAAGGTAAGTACAAATATTAAATTATAATTATTAATATCGGTTGTCTAACTTCTTCTATATTCATAAAAACTTAGATTAAAATAAGTTATCATAGAAATTGCGAAAAATAATTAATTTAATAGAAATGTAGCTGATTTACTTACCGACATTATTGATGTAGTAACGCTTACGAGATTGTGTTTTTTTTTCTAGATTGTACTGGTTTTATAGGTACTTGTTCAAATTTATTATATTTTTTAATAAGGTTCAAAATTATAAAACAAAAACAAGCTTATTCTTATATACCGAAATATGAGATTCTGACTCGTCATATCTCCATTCCTCCACGTGTATAGGAGTTGCATGCGAGCGTGTAAACCGCAGCGTTTGTACCGCCGTAGCCGGCGTCGAAAACATTCAGCCAAAACAACAATCTTTAAACTTTTTTCTAAGTATGAAATTCCCAATTATTGATTTAAGTGAGTACCTACATAAGATTCAAAATCGCTTATCATTCGTCTTATATAAAACGCCGTAAACTTAAAACCTTAACTGCTACGATTTATACGCTCGTGTAGGCTACTGACAATTTTGTTGCAAGTATGCAGTTAAATTTGGATTGAATGACGTGATTTCAGGCCTATAAAAACGCCTCGCAAATTAGTCTCCGGTACAAATCCTCTCTGGAACGAGTCCTCTCTGCAAGGAATCAACGCTCCGAGCTCCTAATCAAGCTACCTGTCTAAGCATCAATCGAGAATGTAAGTACCTATTCATAATCATAACAAACTATTGAATGGTCGGAGTAATGTATTGATTGATATATTCAAGTATTAAAATGCTGACCTTCAAGAGTTAGCACGCTTAGCTCAGACTGAGTGATGCTTTTCTGTGCTGCAGGTTCGATTCTTGCACAGATCAAATGCTATGTATATTATTCATCTATTCAAATAGATTTTTTCAACACGGTCGGCACAATAATGTATTATTAGTTAGTTAATTAGGCATTTATTAGTTAGTTTTTGGATTTAGGTTAGGTTTGTAAGTTTTTTAGTTTAGGTAATATTATGCCTCAAATAAGGTACACAGCTGCCGAGTACACTGACATGGTACTTATGTACGGAGAATGTCACCAAAATGCGGCTTTAGCATGGCGTACATATCTGGAGAGATATGGTGACACACGAACGTGCCCTACCAACAGCCGTGTTTTTACCCTGGGCGTTTAGAGGTTACGAGAGAATCGGCCTTTGGTTCCTCAAGGAGAAGGCGTGTCTTCAAATTTAAATATCGAGGAGCGGATATTACAACCTTTTTAAAATAACCCGACTTCTAGCCTCCGGAACGCAGTGCGGCGGTTTCAAGTGAGTCGCAGAACTGTCCATAGATATTTGAAACGGCATGCACGGCGACCTTACAAGTTCAGAAAAGTACAACAACTCTTATCCAGAGATATGCCAGTCAGAGTGTTATTTTGCCAATGGCTTTTCGACAAAATATCAGACGACCCTGACTTCATATCTAATATTATGTGGACAGATGAGAGCACGTTTACAAGAAATGGAGTTTGGAATAGACAAATCCTGAGATATTGGAGTCATGAAAACCCGCGCCTAATTCGAGAGTCTTCATTCCAGTACCGGTTTTCACTAAATGTCTGGGCTGTAATTCATAGGAACAAAATAATAGGTCCAGTGTTTATTGATGGGACGTTTGACGGATTGGCCGTTTTGGACCTATTCGATGGCCAGCACGGTCACCGGACCTGACACCACTGGATTTCTTTTTGTGGGGGGCCGTAAAAAACGAGGTGTGGCACGCGAAGTGAACACTGTGGATGATTTAAAAATTAGAATAATTAATGCCTTCGACAAACTTAAAAGAACAGATGGGGACTTGTTAAGACGAGTCCTTGAAAATTTAATAAGACGATGTCGCTTGTGCATAATGAACAACGGTGAACACATTGAAAATTAAAAAATTTGACTACTTATTGATGATTTAAATTCTGATTGTGATGTGATAATATGTGATTAATTATTCAATTAGTGATCTTTTACTAAGTAGTATAATAATATATGTAAATAAATAAGTACAAAAATGTCTACCTACCAGCTGAATAAATGACTTATAAAAAACATCGTGAAAAGTAGGTACATATTTACAAAAAGTATATTTTTATGTAGCAGTGCGATTCCTGTCTTGAGGCTGACAACGTGCAAGTGATACTTCTGGCATTGAAAGCGTTTATAGGCTGCGGTGACTGCTTACCATCAGGCGGGCCGCATGCTAGTTCGGCACTTTAGTGGTAAATAATATTTTTTAAAAATTAAGAAAACATGTATGACCATATAGGCTCCTACATACTGGCGCGACTTGTCGCACGACGCGTCGCGACACAAAGGCACCGCTTGTAGCGCTACACGCGGTGTCTTTGTGTCGCGTCGCGTCGCGCGACAAGTCGCGCCAGTATGTAGGAGCCTTAATGTAACTCAATAGATAAGTCGTTCTAGGTGATAACATTCATCGGTACAAATAATATTTCACGAACTATAATAACAGTAGGTAATTTAATTTATTTCGAAAGTAGTAGCAAAGGCTCATGTTGATTTTTTCCTGTCGTCCAACGCATAGCGGTTTGCATGTGTGCGTAGCGTTCTTTACTAGATGCACACGTGCGCATCCACTGCCGCGCGCCGTCAAATTTACCTAAAACTGAGCACTTCGGTTTTGCAATAGCCCTTGAATAACCTGTGGCTTGGCGCGCAAGGAGATTTAGTATCGTTTGGCAGGAGAAGGTGGGTGGGACGTAGGGGGGGGGGGGGGGGGGCGTGCCCCCTGTCCCCTGGCACCACTCCCATGAAAAGGTAACACACCGTTCTTGAGAAAAAGAAATTATTGTCACGTAACCTCAAAATACTTACAAGTCGCTTAAAATGCTTAGTAAGCACAACGTGCTTTGCTTCCGATACAACGAGAGATGATGGAGGTAAATGAACTTACACCAACCTAAATCGCACCTGAAATGAAACACCTACTTGCAGGTACTTACTTGCGACCCACTCCGAGCGCGCTATCAACTGACTCGCACACGTCACGTGCCGCGCTACGTCATCACCGAGTGGATCGCGTAAGATCTTGCGTCGAAATCGCAGTTAAAACGGAAACAGGTCGATAATTGTTAACATTGTCTCTATCACACAGGTGTAATAATAGATATTTTTAAAGGGGCTGGAAAAGCAACTTTTTGAAAACATACAGCCTTGGCCAAAAGTATTGAGCACCCATGACATCTTTCAGTTTTATGAGGAGTATCAAATAGAAATAAAACAAAACGTTTTATATAGGTTTATTTTACTATTTGTTAATTGAAAATTAATATTTTGTGGGTCCACCCTTTGCCTTAATTACGGCAGAAATTCTTTTTGGTAAAGAGCTAACAAGATTTTTACAGTCTTCAGCAGTAATCGCGTTCCATTCTAGGCGCAGGTAGCGTTTCAAATCTTCTCTGTTGTTAATTGTGTGGCGCCTAACGCTACGCTTTAATAAACCCCATAAATGTTCTATGGGGTTCAGATCTGCGACTGGCCAGGCCAGTCAAGAAGCTCTGTGTTATTTTCCCAAAACCATGTCATAGTGCGGGCAGATTTGTGGCATGGCGCGTTATCCTGCTGGAATTTAACACCATCCATGTTCGTGTCGCCGAAAAGTTTCGTGAATGAAGGCAGCAACGCAGTTTCTAGTAAATTTATGTAGATTGGCAAGGTGCGTGATAATTGGTACAACTTCATTTTAGCAAGTTTCAAGAAACAAGTGGGTATGTTGTCTGAAAGTGCCCCCGGTTAGCCCCCGGCTATGTTTTGGGCCAGATCTCTGCCTATACTTGCAAAATATTTATTTATGAAGTTAGCGGATTAGACAAATTTAATTTCTTGATAGATAAGATAAATTTTTATTCGTATAAAACATTGAAATATTAAACCTACAAGAATTCGAAGTAATCAATCTAAGTAATGTGTTTGCGGACAAATCTTCTTCTATAATAATTTAAGTTTTCTATAATAATCTTTAATTTAACCCATCTGTTTCTCGGTTTTCACGTTGGACATGATATTGCCTTACAAGCCACCTAAAATTCCATTATTATTTTTAAAACCAATTGAAACAAATCTAAACGTGTTTGTGGCAAGGTGATGTTATAAATATTACCTGTCTACTAAAGGCTTCTTCTAGTACATGCTTAGATGAATATTTACTTTTATCAATAACTTCACAATCGTGATCCTTCTGTGGCACCTCTGATTTCAATCTATAAAAATATTGAAGATTTTAAATTACGTAGAAATGTCAATTCTAAATATTGTAGTTCTATGATGTTCACAAGATAGGTAATTTAATTTCGTTTATTTTTGTATTTGACTTTGAAAAATTGTTAAGCTGCAAGTAAAACATTAGGTAGGTACCTAAAATTCATAACTAGGTACATAATTATAGTGCCTATGTATTATAAACAAAATCAATAAAATTAAATTCTTACTTGTGACAAATAACATCGCAATTTTCAGATGAACCAGTTATTTCGTCATGCCTATTATCAAAAAGCCGAGGTCTTTTTCTGAAAAAACAAAAACATTTGGTATTTTTAGCTTCTATTTATTGTTATTATAGCTTATATAAGGTGGAGGTACTTACGTATTGGAATAACTTCCGTGTTGATATTTTCGACCGTTTTTCTCCTGTAAAAAATAATTCGATTTTTAAGGTTTTTTTTTTAATTTATATACTTAATTATAGAAATGTATTTAATAAATATATGTACATCGTAGTAGTTAAAACAAAAAAAAACGAATTTCCTGAGATTTGAACCAAGGCATTCTCGAATGTAGATCCACACTTCTTTTAAATACGCTACTGTACCTATCATTTAAAAAAGGTACCGAAAATACAGACCGTATGAACTGATTGCACTTACTTAGACGTTTCCAAAATTCATAGTTTTATGGTTATAAAAATAAATATTTAGTAATAATAAAATCTTACCTTTTAATTTCGTTCATAAGTTCGGCATTTGATTTATATGAACGTTTTTTTTATTTTTTAGTCCTCGCAACGGGTTTCACTTTCTTTCCCATGACATTCCATTTCTTTCTTCTTTTTTTTTCTTTTACTTTTTTTTGTTGATTTTTCTTGTACAAATGATACAATTTTATAACAAACTACTTTATTAGGCTATTTTAACTAAAGTATTTTATATCTACACGAAATAAAAATATTAACCCAAAGAAAATATGAAACAATGAATTGACAAACAAAACTTTACAAAAACATTAAACAATCGGGGCGGAAATAATGCGGCGAAAAGGGAAAAAAAGTGACACATCTGTTTAGCATCAGGCCTCGGCCGGCACTGTCGGTACACAGGCGTTTACGCACACATGCGTACGTATTATGCTCGGAAATAAGAATATATGGTTTACAATAAATCCATTGATTAGATCAAAAAATTAAAACACTATTATGCTTAATGTTGCTTGTAGAATGATCTGACAAAAAATCAGAATTATTGCATGTATATTAGTATGATTTTTACGCGTTAAAAGATTTTTTTAGAGGTTACTTCGTGATTTTTTTCTATCGTATCAAATTAGTTATATTTTCAACACACTATCTACCTAGGATATATGCTGAAGAATATCATATATTTTTCTGATTTTGTTTACTGGAGTGGATCATATACTTTTAGGCGTTACAAAACTTGCAAAACTTAGCACCTGTAGGCCTCTTATGCATGACAACCCATTCTCACTCAAAACAATTCATTTCTCTAGTGGGTAGTGTATGCCCGGCCAAAATTCCGTACGACGATAACATAGTCAGGTAATTTACTCTATTTTTGTGATGGTAGTATTGTTCAGTTTCGCTGGGTCTCAAGTTAATATTTATGTCCCCTTTTTTTTGGATGGGAAATCATCAAATAATTTCTCCCGCTCTGGGTGGAGCGGGAGGGTGTGTCAGATTCTTACTGACTAAAACCCACCCGTATTTCTTACGTTGCCTGTGTTGCGGAGGCCTCGGTGACCCATTAGTACCTAATAAGAGGCGTTTATAAATAAGAGCATAAAGTATACAAACATTTTTACTGTTGGGCATTACACCTCACCACACGGAGATACGGATTTAGTTTGAAGTAGTACCTATGAAGAAGAAGAAGTAAGTACCTACTTAGTTCCAATGTACCTACTCGTAGTTTCCACTTAAACAAATATCAACTTTACGAGTTTTTTACACAAATTAAGGTGATTTCAAAATGATAAGTACCTACTCATAAAAAGGCCGTAAAAACGTGTTGTAGCCGAAAGTACACTTTACATATAGAAATTAAAGTTATTTTTCCGAAATAACATAAATTGGAAACCAAGAAGTCCGTAAAAAGTACCTAAAACTTAAATTAAAACATCTTGATTTTAAAATAAATACTTGGCACTTCTAAATTTGCCAGTTTCGTCATTGCGCTTGTGTGGTCAAGCTTAGGGTACCTACTTAGGTTAGGTTGGGTTATGTCGACCGACCGGGAAATCGAACCTAACCTCACTCGGCAAACACACACAGACCTGCTTTTGTCCTGTGACGAAGATCGTCTACGAATGGCATCTCATAGTTGACCTTGAGAGGTCGTGACTACTTAACCGGACTTTCCTGTGGCTGCCGTAAGCGAACTCAAAGCCTTCAGCCAGGGGCGAATTACTTATAATACTAAGCGACTGCACGCTAAGGGCACCCCCTGTGAGGTACGGACCTCGGCTTAGGGCGTCGCTGGGGGGAGGACAGCAAGGTGGGACAGGCTGGATCTGGTTAGTATTATTATTATTAATCGGGGAAATTAAAACTACAGGCTCAGCTGCTGCGCGGGCTGGCACTTCGTCGAGCAAGGGTCGGGGGGGACAATTACGTCGGGGTTTACGCGAGGGACCTCGGCGGCGAGGTCGGAACGTAGGTCGGTGTGTTTTGTGCACTGTACTCGTTGCCCTACTGCTTTCCTGGAGGAGGGTAATGGGGTCATCGGGGTCGGTGAGAGTATGCCTTGGACGGCGAATAGAGCTAATGGTGGAGGGCCTATAACTAGCGGCCTGCACAACCAGAGGGTTGCGGTGGGTGGCGGCGGAATCGAAGAATCGCTTCGTGATGCGCTTCATGAACTGCTTGATGGTGGGGATTTTAAGATCGAGATGGAGGATCTCGTTTGGGACGAACCAGGGGGCTCCCGTTGCCTTGCGGAGGAAACGGTTTTGTAGGGACTGCATCCTGTGGATGTGGTGGGGCCTAGCATGTGCGAAGACTGCACAGGCATATGTCATGATGGGACGGATGCACGCTGTGTAAATACGCAATTTGCCCTTAAGGGACAATTTGCTGCACGCATTTAGGACGGAGTGTAGTCTACCGAGAGCGAAAGCGGCACGCGAACGCACCTGCTTAATGTGCTCTGAGAACGAGAGATGGTGGTCAAGGGTCACGCCTAGGTATTTGGCTCTCTTCTCTCAAGGGATAGGCTTGCCGAACATGGTGAGCGGTCGGGGGGGATGAGGTTTCTACGCTGTTTGGTGACAAGAACAGCCTGACTTTTGTCGGGATTGACTTCAATTCTCCACTTTCTAAACCAAGCGCCAAGCTTGTTGACTTCGGTCTGGAGAGTGCGAGATATATGGTCGTGGACTAACCCAGTGTAGTAGATGGCCGTGTCGTCTGCGAACAGAGCCAACTGCGCCTTTCTACTTTTCGGGATGTCGCTGGTGAAGAGAGTGAAAATGAGAGGGGATAGTACAGAGCCTTGAGGGACGCCTGCACGGATAGGGTGAGGGGAGGATAGCGCTCCTTCGATGCGATAGCGGAAGGTGCGGCTTGACAAGAAGTCTCATAAGATGAGCACGAGACGATCGGGCACACCGAGTTTGTAGAGCTTATATAATAAGCCGTTGTGCCAGACCTTGTCGAACGCTTTCGCTATGTCGAAGAATACAGCACCGGTCGTAAGACCACGTTGAAAGCCGTAGCTTATGTGTTCAACGATGCGGTGGTCCTGTTGGACGCAAGAATGTTGGGATCTAAAACCGAACTGCTGGTCGGGGATGAGGCCCTTTGTTTCCGCAAAATCTCTGAGGCGCTTTAAGATAAGCCTCTCATAGATTTTGCCGAAGACATTGAGCAGACTGATGGGCCGGTAGCTGGTGGGCTCCGTTTTCGGGCTTCGGTATGCCGATGACGGTGGCCTTCTTCCACTCTTGTGGGAAGATGTTATTGCTCAGGGCTCCATTGAAGATGGTGGCCATGAGCATTGTGAGGTGAGCGGGGAACAGTTGGAGCACCCTATTGGTGATTCCGTCTGAGCCGGGGGCTTTGCGAGGTTTTAGATCCTTGATGATATCATGCACTTCGTCTGGAGTGACGGGAGGCAGAGGATAGTCAGGGTCTTCAACGGGCGGGCTGAGCTCAGCTCGGGTTGTACTGCTATTTATACTCTCTTGTCTCACGTCGCAGCTGCGACGCGATATCACCGCGACAACGCGTCGCTAGCGCGACGCCATAATTTGAGTCGCGCTACCTGTCGCGCCCGCACTATCGCGCTAGTGTGAACGGTGTTGCGTGGCGATAATATCGCAGAATCCAATTATTTTTAAAGTTTTGGTTGGTTAGGGTTCATTTTCATTAAAAAAAATATAACATGCCAAAGGAATTGTTAATTACCCTTAAATCTACATAAATAAAAAACTTAAGTAATTAAAATAAAGTTTTTTTTTATGTAATTTAAATATATTTTTTCTGAAACAGCTGTCCAGTTTTCCGATAGCAAAGTTAAATTATTAGTAATTCCGTTATGCCAATATTCGCCCCCAATTATTTTTTATATTGACTAATTAGGTGTTTTTAAAATGGTCCTTGGCTCCATAGGTAATATTTCTGGAATCAATCTATTCATAATTTGCGTATATAATCTTTTAACGCCATTTGATCACAGTCATCTTCACTTTCGTCGGAGCTCTCAGATCTTACATTTTCAGCATCAAGCGGACAGGAATAAACACGATTTTGTTGAATATTCTCATTATTCGCAATAAAAGATTTTTCAAAACACGAGGATTCCCTACCGTGTGTATTTCCAATGTTGACAGGTCCTACTTAATTTTGGTGACCTACGGAACCTTCTTTAATATCGCTACAATTCACTTCGCGCGAATCGTTGTGCATTGATCGTATTCGAAGACATCATAATTCTTGCATGTTCCTTTGATATTTTTTGTCTGATTCCTCCAGTTCTTACTCTTATTTTAAACGACTTTTTCAACATTTTGTGAAACAAAATGCTTAAAGGCTCCTACATACTGGCGCGACGCGTCGCGCGACGCGTCGCGACACAAAGGCACCGCTTGTAGCGCTACAAGCGGTGCCTTTGTGTCGCGTCGCGTCGCGCGACAAGTCGCGCCAGTATGTAGGAGCCTTTAATTACACGTACAATGAAATTACAACTTGATTTTGTTATTAGCATAATGATTATTATCGTTTTACAAACAAGTTTTTTTTTTATTTGTGTGGGTAATCATCAAATAACTTCTCCCGCTCTGGGCGGAGCGGGAGGGTGTCAGACTCTTACTGACTAAAACCCACCCGTATTCCTTCCTGTTGCCTGTGTTGCCAGGGGCCTCGATGACCCATTAGTACATTCCCGCGACCCCGGCAGGTATCGGCCCTATTGACCCCTACATTTGTGCAAACGACATCTCTTTGAGGCGCGCGTGGAATACGACGCGCCGTCGACCCGGGCCTGGTCCTTACCGGATGGTGAGCTACCCATTGCTCACCGTCCGCAAGCCCGCGCCTACGGTGGCCGGAAATCCGCCCGGGATTTCCCGACACCCGGGGCGTCTCCTGCGGCGGCTAGGGGCGAGAGGGCGCGAAATTTGCCTTTCCCTCAACCGTCCCGCCTCCTCCTTTGCGAGCATTACTGCTTCGCAGAAGGAGTTGACATGCCATGGTACGGAGCGAGAGGGCATGGGCGGCCGCCCATGCCCTCTCGCTCCGTACCATGGCCTAAACCAGGGCCGGACGCGAGAGGTCTCTGCCGCCGATCGCCTCCACGAGGACACGGCGCGGCGGCGGTGCTCTGCCCAAGCTGGGCAGACCTAAACCGTATGCTCCACCGTGTCCTCCGGGCGATCCACACTTACAAACGCGGTTAGGTAACACACACAGTTAAATTAATAATATATAATACCTATACGTTCACCATAAAAATTGCTGCTTTTTTGTTGAACGTATTATAAGTGCTTTTCCCCAATATGGCCGAAAAATGGTTTTATGAATACAGTAAAATTAATGTATTGTTATATTTATATTTTTCTTCCCTTTTGCGGCAAACTAGCATAAGCCCAGAGGCCAGGTGGTTGGGTATTAAAGTGTAAAGAAACAACAAACTATCTTAAACACAGTATAATTATAAAATTAAATCTTCACAATACAACAACACACTGTAGCCGATACGCCTACGTTCTCATAAATAAGGTAGGTGACTACAGTTTAAACCCTTCTATTGCCAGCCAGCTAATATTTCAGCAGATAGAGCTACGGTCGTGGGGAGTTAGAGATAAACCCAGTACTGTTCAGTTTAAAAGTTCAAATTAAATATTATAAATTTAAATATTATGGTTTAACCTTCCAGTTATTATGAACGTTATTAATTAATAAATGGGCGCCAGGGACTTTGAGAGTCCCGGATCCCGAAGCCGATGAAGGTGTCCAATATACTCGTACTTCTGGATGAACGTGGAATGTCGAACCTAAGATCCTCAATTTAAATTTAGTTGAACACCAGTTTCCACTATTGAAAACCGGACTATGGTAAACGATTGGTTCCTACGGAAACTGTATTAAAATTTAAGAAGTATGTTAAGGTATAAAAAAAAACCATCCTGCCTGCGCTATCGCTAGACGGACTCTGCCAGCCGCACAGTCATCTCCACAAGAGGCTTCGAGCTGACTCGAGGAACGGGTCTCGCGTCCAGGCCCCAGACGCTCCTCTAGATCCTGGCGGCGAGACAAATCTCTCGAGCTGCCTCTCTTGGAATTGACAATACGGAGACCTAATAATATAAGGGAAACTAATCTACCTTCCTGGAGGTGACCGGGCTTGGAAATCTAAAAGGTTAACACATTAGCCGGTTAACATGGCCTTGTTTCAAATACAACACAAGGAGTTACGACTTCTGTTTGCCTGATCCGGAGTGGTGGGACCATAGAAATGAGGATTACCTACGTGGTATCCATCAACCCCACAAGAAAGAAAGAAAGAAAAAATATTTATTTGGAACACACACAGGAAATACAACAGTAAAAAAAGGACATAAAACTAACAAAAGCATGTAAACATTAAAAAAAATAACATAATAGAGAAAACAAAAACAAAATAGAAGACCTGTGCGAAGCCAAAGATGTGTTTTAAATATTGCAGAAATATACATAGTCAGCCAAAGTGTTATTATATAATATATAATTCGTAAAAATAAATATATCGTAAGAAATATTGAAGGCGTGAAAATAGTGAGTGGTAGTGTGATACATATAAAATGTTCATAGATAATTATAGGTCGAGTAGCTGGGCCACTAGAAGAAACCAAAGTATACTGAGACAAAAATTGCCGGCCTCGCACAAAACAAACTTAAACACTTAACTATAAACAAAACAGATATGACTATGTTATTAGACTTCCTTATCAATAAGATCCTCACAACCAAAAACACGCGCTATATCCTCCTCTGAGCGGATGCAGTAGGTAGGCTTGCCGTCACCCTGATTTGCTAGAATGCGACCGAACTTTGTCCATGTATACCTCCACCCGAGCCGGCTGCCAGCTTCACGCACCTGTTAAAACAAGTACTTGTTCGGTTTGGTGAGCCTCTCGTTCAGATAGAAGTGACGTGGAGGTGCGGGGAGTCCAAGATCCGCGGTGGTGGCTCCGCGTCGCACGCGCGCGCTCTGCAGCAGGTCGTCGCTCAGGGCGCGCCTCGTCAGGCGCACCACGATGCGCCGCCCACGCGCCGTCGCCGCCGCTGCTCCCACTGGACTCGCTCCGCCGCCTGGACTCACGCCGCCCGCAGAGCGTCTGTACCTCTCGATCAACCTGCAGGCCCACACGTTGCACGAACACAATGTCCCGTTCGTCGAGAATCACCCCAAGCTTTGCCGCCACCAGCCCGACGGTGTGCAATACATCCTCACCGGGAGTCTCCGGGATGTTTGCGATCTCTAGATCGGAGCCCAGTAAGTCTTGTTCGCGGTCGTTGAGCTCAAGCTGCAGTTGAAGTACCACCTGCTCGAGCCGACCCACTTTCCCGTCTGTCACTACAGCACTTTGCCTACATTCAAGAGCCTCGATTCTCACACCATACTGTTCGGCAGATTGTACAGAAGACCGAAGCCGCTGTGTATGGCATTTGTGGACTACGAAAAAGCCTTCGACTCCGTCGAAATATGGGCGAATTGACTGGCGTTACATCGAAGTGTTGAGGTGTTTGTATGACGCTGCAACGATGACTGTCCAAATCCAGGATGAAAAAACCAGCCCTATCCAACTGCTCAGGGGGGTGAGACAAGGGGATGTGATATCCCCGAAACTTTTCACCAATGCGTTGGAGGACGTGTTTAAGATGCTGGACTGGACTGGGCAGGGTATCAATGTAAACGGCGAGTTCATTTCACACCTTCATTTCGCCGATGACATCGTCATAATGGCAGAGACGCTGGAACAGTTAGACCAGATGCTGCACAGCCTAAATGGAGCCTCTCGGCGGGTTGGCCTCGGCATGAATTTGGACAAGACGAAAGTCATATACAATTCGCACGTCTTGCCGAGTCCAATCCACATCGAAGGGTCGCTTCTCGAAGTTGTGAAGGAGTAGGTACGTCTACCTAGGACAAGTTACCCAGCTCGGTAGACACAACTTTGAAAAAGAAGCCGACAGGAGGATCCGATTGGGTTGGGCAGCGTTTGGAAAACTTCGTCAAGTCTTCTCGTCGCCAATCCCGCAGTGTTTGAAGACTAAGGTCTTCAACCAGTGCGTCCTGCCCGTCATTACATACGGTGCCGAAACGTGGACACTGATAGTCGGGCTGGTCCACAAATTAAAGGTCGCTCAGCGCGCCATGGAGCGGGCTATGCTCGGAGTTTCTTTGAAGGATAAGATCAGAAATGAAGTTATCCGGAAGAGAACCGGAGTTACCGACATAGCCTGCAGAGTCAGCAAGCTGAAGTGGCAGTGGGCTGGCCATGTGTGTCGAAGGACCGATGACCGGTGGAGCAGACGAGTCCTGGAGTGGAGACCGCGTATCGGCAAGCGTAGTGTGGGACGCCCCCCAGCTAGATGGACCGATTACCTTAAAAAGGTGGCTGGGACAGACTGGATGCGGAAGGCGGAGGACAGGGTGTTGTGGCGCAGTCTGGGTGAGGCCTATGTCCAGCAGTGGACTGCTATAAGCTGAGTTGATTGATTGATTGAATGATAAATGATTTTATTTCTGTAAGTAGGTTTTTACAAACACTTTTACACGTAATACTATTTTTTTAAACTAGATGAGGTCGGCGTTTCCTATCTGACTACTCTGAGAAGAAAGGCCAAAACAAGCTCAGAGGTCACAGTCTCTTTTAAAGTCCAGACAAAATCTTGGCCAGATCATGTGAAGACCATGTCGATTGGTGTCTGAAATGGTCTTTTGATGAAAGAACCACACAGATTAAGTGGACCTGTCCAGTCAGTGCACGCATTTGTCAGTAGTTGTGCAGCTCAACTCAGAACTAAAGGAGCTCAACGATTAAACGAACAATACCAAAGAAAGGACATTTGGCTAGGCCGCAAAAAAATACTCAAACTGCCATGTTAAAAAATAACTGAGAATAAAACATAATTAAACAATGACCCACATAGTCTTCACATTTACAATAATTAAAATAATATAATACTACACAGAGTAAATATTCATGTCATTGCATAAATAAAATTCATCAATGTGTATATTCGGACATAATCTTAGTCAGATCAGTTGAGGACCATGTAGGTTGTTGTCCGAAATGGTCTTTTGAGAAAAGAACGACACAGATTTAAGTGTACCTGTCGAGTCAGTGCACGCATTTGTCAGTTATCATGCAGCTCAACTCAAAACTTAATATTAATTAATAAATGGGCGCCAGGGACTTTGAGAGTCCCGGATCCCCGAGCCGACGAAGGTGTCCAATATACTTCTGGATGAACGTAGAATGTCGAACCCAAGATCCTCAATTTAAATTTAGTTGAAGACCAGTTTCCACTATTGAAAACCGGACTATGGTAAACGATTGGTTCCTACGGAAACCATTTTAAAATGTAAGAAATATGTTAAGGTATAAAAAAAAACCGTCCCGCCTGCGCTATCGCTAGACGGACTCTGCCAGCTGCACAGTCGTCTCCGCAAGAGGCTTCGAGCTGACTCGAGGAACGGGTCTCGCGTCCAGGCCCCAGACACTCCTCTAGATCCTGGCGGCAAGACGAGTCCCTCGAGGTGCCTCTCCTGGAATTGAAAATAAGGAGACTAATCTATAATAAATCTATATAATATAAGGGAAACTAATCTACCTTCCTGGAGGTGACCGGGCTTGGAAATCTAAAAGGCCAATAGCCGGTTAACATGGCCTTGTTTCAAATACAACCCAAGAAGTTACGACTTCTGTTTGCCTGATCCTGAGTGGTGGGACCATAGGAATGAGGATTACCCACGTGGAATCCATCAAATCCACAACAGGGACTCGTTGCGTTCCCCTGAACAAGAATTTAATACCGTTGTTAACACTGAGGAATATCCTATGGCATATCTTTAGTAAATAGTCAGCGGGTGAAATACTCACGGTTGGCTTAGGAAGAAAGCACTTGACTGTAAGATCCTCGACTGGCTGGAAAGGTGTCTGCCTATGCACAATTTGGAATCCTGTAATAAATATCCATGGATCACAGACCACTTCTAAGCACTATTACCACAAAATCCTTACCTTTTAAAACATGGAATAAGTTTTGAAGTATAACTCAACCGTGTTCAAGGGCAAATAGACGCCACCACTGTTTAATAATCCTTTCATGGATAACAAACCGAAATTAGACTAAGTATCTCAAAAATCTCCCCTATTTCAGGTAAATTGGGTTGGATCTAGTATCGTTTGGCAGGAGTTGGGGGGTAAAAGGGGCTAAAGTTGGTAGGGTTTGGGTCCCCGATTATAACGTTACCACTCTTATTAGAAGGTAATGCATATTTTTCGAGAAATTAATAAAAAATGTTTCTAACCTCAAATCCGATAAGAAGCGAAAAACGAAACGTTTAAAATGGGCGATTGACAACCAAATCTGCCCCAGCATCTGTAGTCAGTATCCAATATCCAGTATCAGTATTTGTAGTCAGTCCATGGTATAAAATGTCGGGCAAATTCGATAACACTGAACGTAAACAATAAAACAGGTATGCCATTTGCGTCATGTGTCACTGTCATTTGTTTTCGATCGTTCCGTTTCTCCTCGAGTTGCGTGAATTTTTTCTCTGTGTTTGTACTATTGGCAAAACTTAAGCATGCTCACTTTAGAAGATATTTCTGCGGCAAGCGCAGCTAGTGACAAACCACACCCCTTCCTGGTTTCGTCCAATTAGAGACAATATGAATTTGTGTGAGTATAGGGCGTGTAACAAAAAATATAAATATGTGTGGTATGTTGGTTACTCACTGCACTCGAGCCGGTATTATTCGCGCGAGCCGAGGGCGAGCGAGCGCGATAAGGGAGTCGAATGTGTGCGCGTTTCATACGACGGTTTTCAACTTGAGAGGAAATTTTAGAGACTGGTATTGTTATTAGTTTCGTACGCCGCTAGGTATTTCTCTCTAGATTTTGCAGGCAACAGGCTGTCACTAGCGTTTCGTGCCTAGATTAGTATTTCCGGGGGGTTAAATCTACGCGTTGCTCTTCGCTCTTCTTTCCTAATTGAAGTCAACATTTTTGATAATAATTAACCACACAATGAAAACGTTAACAAGTATTTCTGGAAAATACCGCGCTTGTTTTGTTTATCCCGCGCGCCGCAGGTGTAAATAAAGGCGCTGGAAAAACCGCTAAACAGCCTATATAAAAAATATAATAAACAAAATAATGTTTTGAATAAGCAAATTAAGGTTAATATGTAGTGAAAAATATATAATTTTATGAAATGATGATAATTTTGATGATTGATTTATCTGATTCCTTCTGACGTTCCCACTGAATAACAATGGTGCTTAGATAATGAACTTATTTTTATTGCAGTTGCAAAAGTTGCGACAGCAATAATAAAAAAATCTGATAACATTGTATAAACTGCGCCAAGTAATGGTTCAAATACTACTGTAAGTAATTTTGCTATTTTAATCAAAACAGCAATAAAAGAAAGAGATAGCAAATGACAATTTCTAACAAAACTACGTAACTTGCTTCGTTTTAGGGTTCCGTAGTCAACAAGGAACTCTTATAGTTTCGCCATGACCGTCTGTCTGTCTGTCTGTCCCCGGCTTAGCTCACAGACTCTTACTAGAAAGCTGTAATTTGGCAAAGTGGTAAACAAAAATGCTAAATAAAGTTTTTTTAGGGTACGCGTATAGCAATACCAATAATACATTTTCTAAACCAAACGGAAGATATTAGTACGAAATTACTTCTTGTCAACAATAACAATTCATAAAGCGCTCTCGCTGGCCGTGCCCATTAAAAAAATGTCTTACAAACAAGTGAGCATAGCACGCGCCTAGTGTGACTGTCACACACACTATACATAATTACATTAATACAAACACGGCTAAAATACGCTTCATGCATCCCATTGGCCAAAACGCTTGCATCGGGCGATCGAGTCGTGAGCCGTGCTATACGATTATCGCCTTAGAGGTGAGCATGCGGAAGATTGGCCGATAGTACTTCCACTGATCGTATATGTGTACAAAAGGCAATGTTACTACTGTTACTAGGAGAACTTAGGATGCAAGAGCGAGCGAAGCGAGCTCGGGACTTGGGGCACCCCGACTCGGACAGGTTAGGTTCGAAGGGGATGGCGGGGTCTAGTGAGCGAGCGGAGCGAGCGAACTCAGACCCCGCTATCCCCTTCGAGGTTATTTTTTTTTAAAACCTAGAGGCCCGCGAAGCGGGCCTCATACTACGCCTTTAAATCGACTTTAAGTGTTTTGAGGTTAGGTTAGAATAATTTGTTTTTCTCAAGAACGGTGCGTTACCTTTTCATGGGAGTGGTGCCAGGGGGCAGGGAGCACCCCTCCCCCAATCTCCCCCGCGAAGCTGGGCTCAAACTACGGCTTTTTAAGCGACTAAGAGTTTTGAGGTTAGGTTACAATAATTTGTTTTTCTCAAGAACGGTGCGTTACCTTTTCATGAGAGTGGTGCCAGGGGGCAAGGTGCACCACCCCCCAACCTCCTCCCCCACTCCCACCCCCCTTCTCCTGCCAAACGATACTAGATTTTTACCGGTAAATTGATTATAAGATCACTGAAGATAAATACTATTTACAACAATATTTTTTTTTTTTTTGGTTGGGAAATGATCAAATAACTTCTCCCGCTCTGGGCGGAACGGGAGGGTGTGTCAGACTCTTACTGACTAAAACCCACCCGTATTCCTTCCGTTTCCTGTGTTGCCAGGGGCCTCGGTGACCCTTTAGTACCTTCCCGCGACCCCGGCAGGCATCGGCCCTAGTGGACCCCTACATTTGTGCTGACGACATCTCTTTGAGGCGCGCGTGGAATACAACGCGCCGTCGACCCGGGCCTGGTCCTTACCAGACGGTGAGCTACCCATTACTCTCCGTCCGCAATTCCGCGCTTACGGTGGCTGGAAATCCACCCGAAATTCCCGACGCCCAGGGCGTCTCCTGCGGCGGCTAGGGGCGAGAGGGAATACTTAATTCATAAAAATCACTAATAACTTTACAACGTGACGTTTAAACTCTGAAACAATGAGAATCTTCATGATCTAGACAACAAACAAATTATTTATAGTTCCCAATACTAAAACTTGTCTTGATTGGGGTAATTAAACCAAAATATTAATTCGGCAAATTAGAAACGTAGGTACAACCTGGCTACATTATGTCAAAGACAATTCACAGATTAGAAATGGATTTATTAGACAACGAAGTTTCTAGAAAGAAGTCTATACACATTGAAAAAACTAATTTCATTTCCGCTTTCGGTTATTTAGTTTATTACTATTTTTTTACTGAATGCTGGAAATTATTAAAGGTTACTCCATACGGTATTAATTCGATGGTTGGCAATCAATAAGTTCAAATATCGATTAAACTACAACTGTGAATCGGCGACCACCAGATGTCGCCTCTAACTGTCAGAAACTGACGTTCGACTGGATGACAGTTGGAATGTAAACATTATATTTATTGATCTAATTAATTGTGCAAACCTGTATAACAGGGTTTAGAAAAGTGATTTAATGTTAGAAAGTGTTAACTAAAGAGTCCAGTGACGAAATATAGTTGAAGGAATGAGTCCTTCTATCAAGTGCAGGCCAAAGTCACTTGTACAAACTACAATTACTCAGAAACCTCATAATGTACTACTAATGTTTTCAGGTAAATGCTACTTTACTTATTAGTAATGTAATACCAAACCTTGGTAGGTACACACATTTACAACGTAACAGTATATACAGCTTTACGCATTACAATAACTCACGTGTATTTGATTAAAGAACTGTTAGCTGTATAACAGAACTCAGTTGACTTTTAAAAATAAAAAAAATAAAAATGCAAGCATTACATTGATTCACGTTTATGTTGTTGAACAGTACTAGGCTTTTACTTACCACTTAAAAGTGCTATTATACAACAAAGGGCAATAAAAACAGCTCAAACTTGTATAACAGATTTACGGTGCATCATAATGGTACAAGTTTATGCTATTAAGCAGCATTAGGCATCATCTTACTATTTAAAAATGTTGTAGTAGACTCAAAGGCACAAAAAACAGCTGAAAGCTGTATAGCGGATTTACGTGGCAATATAATGGTTCATATTTATGCATTTAAACAGCACCAAGCATTTATTTACTACTTAAACATACTATTGTATATTGAAATGTAGTAAAACCGCTGAAAGCTGTACAGCTGCATTGCATTCGCTAGTCTTAAACTAAAGGCTTTACAAAAGCATTTTGATATGCCATTATCCAAACGTTATACAGTGTAAAGCATTGTAACGGTTTTGGAATGCAACAATAAAGCGTCAAGATGCTCAGTGAACTTATATAAGAGTTTATACGGACCTTAAGTTCTACATAAGTTTACTATTGGTTTGCTATAATGCTTTCTGTGTTACTTGGGAACGTATAAGAGTCAAATAAATACAAGTATTGTATGATCTGTCATGTATCTCACCAAAAAATAAAACTATTTATTGTCATGGAAAAAATACAAACTTTGAGCTTGTTGCCTGGATGCTTGCGTATGACCTGGTGCGCGGTGTCAGGACAGCGCTTGGTGTCGAAGCCGGCGCGCTCTACGGCTGCATTATTCTCCCAGTCGCGGTTCGCTGACTTCGCAAAGGCATCAGCTGGAGACGCGTGAGTAACCCACGTCGTCGTGACAACACCTGCGCACGAATATTTTGCATACAACTTTGAAGGACATTTACGGAAACGAAAGACTCCAACAAAAGTTGGAGATATCGGCGCTCACCAACATCGCGCCCGTCCGCAAGCGCCCAGTCGAGGATCGACTCAGCGTGTCTCGAAGTGTTCGTG
This sequence comes from Atethmia centrago, assembly GCA_905333075.3. Lineage (NCBI taxonomy): Eukaryota > Metazoa > Arthropoda > Insecta > Lepidoptera > Noctuidae > Atethmia > Atethmia centrago. Next base: position 30,132,095 of record HG995386.1, on the reverse strand, counting down.
GAAGCGTCGCAGTCATGACGCGGTACAGCTGCGTTTACTGAGGAATTTGTTTTCACACTACAAAAGTACGCAGTGGCAGTACAAGCTGAATCTGCGATCTAAGCGTCGACGCAGTATGTCTGGAATATCGGATATTATAATTATTGTATGTATCCACTTGGCCACCAAAACGTAAAGTATATAATTATTCCGCTCGCTCCTTACCAAGCGGAATAATTATGCTATTTTATAATGATTCGTCCGTGTGGTGCCGGACGTAAAGAATAGTACTATCCCATTTCTTCCCGTGGGAGTCGTAAAAGGCGACTAAGGGACTTATTAGAGAATGGGCAGCAGCGTTCTCTATGCATATTAACACCATACTGCGATTGCCAACCCGCCTGCCAAGCGTGGCGATTATGGCAACCCCCCCCTTTTGGGGGAGGCCTATGTCCAGCAGTGGACGTCTTTCTGCTGAAATGAATGAATGATAAATGATTTCCGTTGAAACCTTATGTGCAGCTTATTATACCTAATCTTAGGGTCGGAAGAGAAAATTACTTAATAAGTAATAACAATGTATAAGGAAAAACAGAAGCTCCAATTTCAGCTAAAAACATACGAGTACTTAGATAATTAGCGGGGTTCAATACCCTTTCTCTGCTTCTGTCTCGTAGTATTAAAGTTGGTAGATGGCCACCTTTGTTATAAATCAATCACATTTTTGTAACAATGTTTTAATCGAAAAGAGAGTCCGTGGAGTTTCTTGCCCATTTTTCTCCATAGGAACCTACTACGCTTTGGAATGGGCAACCAGCTTCATCTTTCTGACTGACCAACCCCTTGACAAATCAAAAGTGCCTGTATTTGGTTTATTTGAAATAAATGCTTTGAGTTTGAGTTTCAGTTTGACAGGGAAAGGAAAAAAAACATTATCACCCAACGGCAGAATACCATTCATTAGGTTTTTTTTTTTACTTTTCTAAAACAAAACTGTGTTTCAAATAGTTTCAATCTTCTTCCGTATGTAATGCTTAAAATCATGATAGGATTGATTATAAAAAAATATACTGTTATTTTCAGGATTTGAAGTGTGTAAGTATTACAAATTAATTAAAATCTGTGTTAGTAGAACAATAAGGGACTAACGAACAAAAATAAAATATAACAGAACCAAAAATATAGAAGATTTATCGAGTCAGACATGTCTATGAAGTTTGACATGTCCATATCTATACAGACAGACAAACACGGATGCCATGCTGATAGAAGTTAAAAACAACATTCCGGAACTTTATCAATACCTGGTTACCTGCTACGCAGACCCTTCAAAATTAATTTATCGTTCCCATGAACTTTCTTCGGAGGTCGGCTGTCAGCAGGGCGATCCCCTCGGGCCAGCAATTTTTAGCTAGGCTATAAATCCCATTATTCAAAATTTAAAATCGAAATTTAACGTTTGGTATTTGGATGACGGCACCCTGGGAGGCGATGTGGACACTGTTTTAGCTGACTTATCAGATATTAAAACGAATTTCGAAAATATTGGTTATAATTAAATTTTTGCAAATGTAAACTCTTTATTCAAAAAACTTTTTACGGTAATTTAATCCAAATTAAATTTTCTGGCACCCAATTTAAAAATAGTAGACAGAAAGTCACTTTGCCTCCTGGGTTCTCGCATCTTTGAAGAATCTTTTCCTGATTATATTACTAAGGCCCGTATTACAGAAGGAAACTCAAGCATTGATCTCTGTTTAAAACTAGTTTTAAGGCAAGTTTTAATTTTAGAACGTTCCTCAAGCATAGATTCATTGATCATAGTTCAGCTGAGTTTCGCTTTATTTTAGAACGTTACTCAGTTCGTAAAGCGAACCCAAGCAGTGATTTGATCTGTAATCGCCCAAGTGTGGTCGAGACCGCGCTTGAGCATAGAATTGTCATGCCAATTTTTGTTTCAAGCGTAAGTTGTCGAGTTTTAATATCAAAATGGATATATTTGAAGAAGTAGATCATTACAATAATTTATTCAATGATGATGCAAATAGAAGGTTGAACTTTAGCGTTCCTCTTAGATATTTAAGAGATACACAGGACCCATATAATTGTGAAAACTTCATAAAGAGGTACAGGTTTTCATAAGACGTGGTAAAATATTTAATTCTACCTATGATAGACCACGATTTAAGAAAACCACATAACCGTGGGCATCCCCTAGCCCCAGAATTGCAAATTCTTGTGTTTTATTTTTCTTTCGTCCTACCATTTAAAAAGTTATAAGAATAAATAATAATCAGCAAAACAAATAACAAAACTAATCACAATATCTACGATGTTTTCATTTGCATAAACTGTTTGACAAATTGCCATTTTTTTAAAATAGCGTACCTATTTATGGCCATAGCTACAAGTATTTTAAGCTTTACAATAATATTATGCTTACAAAATTACTATACATTAAATCAATAAATGAGGCATTGTACTATTCGGGAACGAACTAATAACGCTGATTTCCTAAATAATTGGGCGCTTAAGGTATATTTTAATATTTCTAATCCAGTGAAGATTAAAACAAAGTTGGTAAATAAAATAAATCGTAAACGAAAACAGGCTGATACATAGACAATACACATCTCTGCTTGAGGTTCGATTTGAGTCTCGATTCAGCTGAATCGAGATTGATTAACCTTCTGGAATATGACCGATGCTCGAGTACTGATTCTATACTTAAACAGTGATCGACTGATTGACGCTCAAACTAGACTTGAGGAAACTTCTGTAATACGGACCTAACACTATTTCCAAATTCCAAAGTCACGCAAATTGTTTACTCGAAATCAGTCCTCATTATGCTCTTGTACCTAATTATAAAGTTTTGCCTTTTTGTCCCTAAATTTACTTATATGCTTTGCTGTAGCCCTTTTTGGAAACATCCAAAGGCGAACGGCAGGCTTGTATGGGACTTTCGTACAGCTAATAAAATTTCGTGTTTTGGGATATATTTTGTTTTAATTGGTAGTTAATACGATAGACAAGCGCTTTTTAAATTCTTGGATTTTTAGGATTTGGGACGTAAAAGTTATAACTAGTTTTATTTTCAATGTAGATTGTTACTTATAGGCACCTAAATATTATTTCGGTAATAAAGTACATGTTCTAGATTGCTTGTCGCTATTTCTGTAGTGTTTTACTTACTATCAAGTAGGTAAATTGAGATGAGGATCGTACCAACTCAGCTGAGTTCATTAGGAGATACCTATGTCCAGCAGCTGACTGCAACAGTTTGATAATGATGAAGTCCTGATGGGGTTTTGAGTGTAGTTAAATAACACAATACAGTTAATAGTTTTTTTTCAGTACATTTATTTTATTTATAATTAATTAACTAATTATTATTTCATTTGTTTTATTTATTTTTTGTTGAGGGCCTTGTGGCTAAATAATCAGCCGCACGGGTCAATCGATCAGGTTAAGCCACGCTTGCCGCGGTTGGTCCGTGGATGGGTGAACATCTTTACATACCAAGACCCCTCCGTGCCTCGGAAAGCACGTTAAGCCGTTGGTCCCGGCTGTCATTCGTAAATCTTTGACAGTCGTTACGGGTCGTCAGAAGCCCGAAAGTCTGACAACCAGTCTTACCAAGGCGTATCGTATTACCCAGTAACTGGGTTGTGGAGGTCAGATCTCCATGTAAAATACTGGTATTCAGCTGCATCCGGTTAGACTGGAAGCCGACCCCAACGTAGTTGGGAAAAGGCAGGCAGATGATGATGATTTTGTTTATAATTAACTAATAGTTAATATTACTTCATCTAAGTAGGAGCAGGTCGGTAGTACCGTCATGGCGAGCATAGCTGAAATACCAACATAACTGCGTTTAGTTTATGACTAAACAGTGTAACAGTGGACAGTGGGGGCCAAACTGATGCCGCTTACTTCGATTTTAAAAAAGCATTCGATCTGGTAAATAACGATGTTTTGTTTAAAAAGTTAGCGGCCATTGGTTTCACTCCACATCTACTAAAGTTTTTTGCTAGTTTCTTGAGCGGTAGGCAACAGTACGTAGAGTATGCGGGACACAAGTCAGAGCCATATTTTACCCGGTCGGGGGTGAGTCAGGGCAGTAATCTTGAAAACAAAGAATGCATTATTTGTAATAACTTAAGTACAAAATTTCATTAAAATAATGTGTTAGTAAATAAGTTAGGATAAGAGTTCAGATGTACACTATCGCAATAGGTTTCTCTGTAAGGATAGATGTAAGTTGGAAATAAATAAATAAATAAATAAATTACGTATAGTTATTAAAATCTTCTTTTTAATATTATTAATTAATCCGAACTTCCAAAAATGTTACACTTACATGAAAATAAATGACTTAGTTGCCCTAATATGTGGTACAAATTCTATAACCAAACAACAAAAAAAGTAAGCTATACGAAATCTGCCGTTCACCTTTGCTTTCACCAATAGACGATTTAGTCAAAACTAGTTTAGAAATTATTTTAAATATTCAGCTCAATGAACCATCTTGGTTACAAGCATCCCTCCCTATTCGGTTTGGCGGCTTAGGAATCCGCAAAATTTTGAGTGTTGCTTCCCCAGCCTTTTGGTCGTCCACCCATAGCACGTCATGTCTCATAGGTAATGTCCTAAGGGCTTTGCCCACAAACTATGAGACTGCGGGCTTGAAGGATACCAAGAAGGCTTTTCAAATTGTTTGCCCGGGTAAAGAATTTCCAGACAACCCAAAATCTCAAAGGAGCTGGGACGATATTTATTGCGATTTAACATACAAATCGATTCTAAGCCGCAGTTCAGGGTCCGGATCGCGCAAGATTTTTGGCGGTCGGACCCAAAGAGGCCGGTCATTGGCTACATGCCCATCCTTCTCCATATACCGGTATCTTTCTGGATCCAACCTCGCTTCGTCTGGTGACTTGTCTGCGGCTTGGGGTCACGGTATGCACTCCACATACATGCCCTTGTGGCACGGACGTGGACCGACTGGGTCACCACGAACTTTGTTGTCAAAAAAGTGCAGGCCGCTTTTCAAGACATGCGACACTTAATGATATAATCCGCCGGCCTCTTGCCAGCATCAATGTGCCTGCTCTTCTTGAGCCGACTGGCATTGTCAGAGATAATGGCAAAAGACCTGATGGTGTGTCTTTGGTTCCGTGGAATTTGGGACGGATGTGTGGGACGGTACCTGTGTAGACACACTGGCCCAACGGACTAGTTCTAAAGCGGGTGCAGCGGTAGAAAATGCCGTAAATCTGAAAGTTATTAAATATGGAGGCCTTGGCAGAGAAAAAAAAAAAAAAATTATTATCTTCCATTGTACATAAACACTTAGGTAAACACTAAACACTATGCAGCGTAACAACTAAAATAAAGAGTGTTTTCGATGAACTCTGGCACCCAGAGTAAGATTTAACTTGTGTTTAGGGTGCCAGCGTCCTCGCCTATAATTTGAACATATAACAGTAGTTGTATGATGAGCACAGTATATTATAATTAAGAAAAACTAACTACTAGTAAATGCATGTTATGATGTGTCTGTTAAAGTACCTATGTGGGAGAATGTGTTTGTGTATGTATTGAGAGAGAGATAAATATGATGAAAACTTGTGTGTATATAAGTCTGTGTAAATGTAATTATAAATATATGAATTAATTAACTACTTAAAGATTAAGCGATTGATACATGTAGTAAATCTTCGGTCTTATCGTAACTCATTCTCAGTAGCCACTTTGTGACCTTGGTCTTACATCCATTATAACACATGGGAGCTATGGTGCATACTTTGTTTATTTTATTATATAAATGGTTGGACAGAATATCATAATGACGCTGAGCAAGGGCTGCAAGCAAGCAAGGGCGAGTTGAGCATACCTCGAAGCCTCTACGCTTTTTAGCAGCATTCTGCTTGTATGTCACAGAGGGATGTTTGCGCAGAATGGTCCCAAGAACAAAGAGCTGTCTCACAGTGAGGACCTGACATTCGGTGTAGAGAGCCGAGGTGGGATATCTAAACGGCTTCAACCTCATAACCTTGAGGACAGCTCTCTGTGCTCGTTCAAGAGGCAGTAGGGTTGTCTTGGGGGCCCCACCCCACACTGTGATGCAGTAGTTTATTATACTTTGTCACAGGGCATAATAAACAGTTTTAATGGTACGGGAGTCCGCGGAGTGCCTTAGTTTTAAAAAAATAAATATACACTTTCGGACTCGCGATATGAGATTGCTAAGATGACGTTTCCAGCTCAAAGAACTATCTACATAGACTCCGAGATACTTGACTGACTTACACCTTGTGAGTTGTGGACAGCCGCATTGTGACGAGGATAGACCAAGTGAGCAGGTATGAGCTCTAAGCGCCATTGTATCCGGTGAAGGGAGGTTAGTGGATAGTAAGGAGAAAGGTAAGTAAACTGTTTTTTTAAGATTTAAGGTAAGGATGTTATTTGATAGCCATTTCATCACTGAATTTAGAGCAAGTTCCGCGTATTTTACTGTTTCAGGCCAGTCGCTACCGTGAAGAAGCAAGGCCGTATCATCTGCGTAAGTGTAAATTGAACAGTTCGTTAGAGACATTTTGCATAAATTATTAATATAAATAAGAAAGAGGGTGGGACCCAAAATTCAGCCCTGAGGAACGCCGTAACTCAATGATTTAGAGTCACTAGTAACGTTATTTATTTTGACGCATTGGCTTCTATCACACAGGTAATCCTGGAAGATTTTTAGGGTATGCCCGCGAATGCCCGTAGCTTCCAGCTTAGATAAGAGGTGGGGAACAGACACAGTGTCAAATGCCTTGGAAAGATCGAGGAAAATAGCCAAGCATTTCATTTTACCATCTAGTTTAGATACTACATGATCTACCAAGGCAGAAACAGCATTTTCAGTTGACCTGCCACCTCTAAACCCATACTGGTTGACACTTAATAATTTGTATGACTCAAGATAGTCAACCAAACGTTTATTAAGTACCTTTTCTAATATTTTAGAGATGGCAGGCAAGACTGAGATCGGTCTATAATTATCTACACCGCGTCTGTCCCCACTCTTGAAGATTGGATGAACGACAGCCCTTTTAAAGACCCTGGGAAAGCAACCCGTGGAAATAGAGCGATTGCAGATATGAGTGATGGCTGGGACAATCACGGGCAGGCAGGATTTTAGCAGTCTCGATGAGATTCCGTCCCAACCCACCGCAGCATCAGTTCGTAACCCAATAATGAAATTTGAGACCTCTACTTCATCTGTGGGTAGAAGTACCAGCGAGTTGGGAGGCGGCGCATCAAGAGAATACTTCGAGGTATACGAGGTGGATGTGAATTTGTCAGCCAAGGTCTTTCCAACATTGGCAAAAAACTCGTTAACATTGTTGACTGAAGACTTTTCATCGGAAGACATCCCTAGTAGCTCGTTATGGGAATTCGCATTAAGGTTAGTCCCAGTGATATTTTTAATTATCTTCCAAGTGGCTTTAGGGTTGTTCTTTGCCGTTTGAAACTCATTCCGTTCGTAGGCATGTTTTAAATTTTTGAGAAGCTTGTTACAAAAATTACGATATCGCTTATATGTGACCAAGAGAATGTAGTTTTTAGGATTAGCGATGACAGAGCTAATTATGGAAACCAGAGACTCGGCGGCATTGTTTGCGTCATGAATAGTCAATATTCCACTAAAGTCCATTGATAAGATGTCGGTAGTTACAGCTGTATAATTAACAACAATGCGATTAGCTTCATGGGTAGGGAGTGACTTTACATGTTGGATGCTTATAAACGTAGGCCTATGATCAGTAATGTAAGTATCGAAAACTAAAGTCGTATTTTTAAGATCAGATCTCAACATTACGTGATCAATACAAGAGTTAATACGGGTTGGGTATAGATGAGTAGGGAGGAGGCCATGTGAAGCGATAAGGTCAAGGTATTGATTTGCTTGTTGGGAGATAGCATTCGGAGTGATGTCAACATTGATGTCGCCCATTATCACTAAGTTTTTTTGGACTGGCAACTGAGTAAGGACAGTGTCTAAATTATTAATAAAATTATCAAGATTTCGTGTGGACGGAGAGCGATATAGCGCTATAAGTAAAATATTATGAGTTTTCACATTACAGATCAGACAGCTAGCACCAGATATAGAAGGTTCGGTAACGATGTGAGGTAATTCAGATTTTACATATATTATGACACCATCGTTCTGATTGATAGGATTAGTCGTATGATAAGAAATATACCCATCCAGTGGTGGAACTGTTGACACCATCAACCAGCACTCCGATAAAATCAAAATATCACAAGTAATTTTCATCCTAGCCAGTAGCACAAGGAAACTATCAAAGTTACAATTAACACTGCGTATATTAAGGTGCATTATATTAAGCGACTTACCATTGCTGTTAATGAAACTTCTACAAGACTCCGGTACACAGATATGTGAATCACCTATACCAAAAGAGTCAATATCGTTTAAAGTGTGTAACGTTATACGTTGATTATATCTATAATTATTAATTATTTGCAAACCTACTTAATGAATAGTTTACGCTTGCAACTGATATATAAATAACTAAACATTCCAATCAGTTTTATAAAATATTGTGGCGAGCTTCGCGCACGAAATTGGTTTGTTGGTAGGCGTCTCCTCTCTCCATGCGCGTCGTTAAAGTTCGCGTACTTCCAGCGGTCCGTGGAACAATCTCGACCGGCGGCTTGACCTGACACTACGGAGCAGAGTGACCGTGTCTAGCGATTTATTAATTGTACCTGCCACTACCATCTTTACGCAACGAACAACATTTTGAAAAGTTGCAAAGTTCAAAAGTGTGTGCTACATCTATTAAAATTAAATAATATTTAATTCAGTGTAACCCCAAATCGGGTGAGTGTTGCAAAACTTATAATAACTAGTTTTAAGTATTCGCTGCATGACTTGCTAAAAATATACGCTGTTTGCTATAATCAGCTTCATGTCATTCGAATTGCCGATGTGTTTTTTACGTTAGTGTATTGGTTGTGATCGTCATTTTAAACACTACCTACTTCGTGATTTTACCGAGTGACCGTAACATAGGTGTAACGGATCATAACAGTTACTTTTTAAATAATTATCTTCTTCCTTTAAATGTATTCTTTGTTTTGATTAGTAGGAGGTGGTTATGTATCCGTAAATTCTGATATAAAATTTTGTTATATTTTTTCTCACCTACCCTACATCACTAGTTATCATTTTTCTGCTAGTCATTCATCATGCTTTTAAAATTGTACCACGCTGATTAGACTGCTTCATCTGGATAGCTAATTGATGCTAGAACGCCGCTTTCCACCGTAGATTCCACGTTCAACGGTTGTCAGGATGTTGCAGTCAGTAGCATGAATTCGGTCATTTTCTAAAATGTCCAATTCCGGAAATTCCAGGGTTCTTCCGTACCGAAGTTTTCTGTACCGTCGTTGCGAGGGCTAAGGCTGGTCAACCCTACAAGCTGCCTTAACCGCCGTTGGAAGACCAACCTACCTACTTGGCTGCCACCAGTCACCTACGTTCTGGGAACTACCAGGATAGTGGTTTTTCTTTAGGCGGGCTAGAACTTCACACGCGCTCGATATCGGGAACTCACGTTAACTTATTTAAATATTAAATATTTTGTAATCATATTTATATACTTTTTAATTAAACAGATGTACCTTGCTTCCATCAATAAGTTTTTTTTTCTACCTGCAAGGCACAAACTTTACAGTGGCGCCCATACTAGTGGTAGATATCGAGCCGTGTTTAGTTCTCTTCTGCTAGGCATTTTTTTAGTTTCTTGGTGTTGGCTTTCTATGTCAGTAGTGTTAGTGTTTATAACTTGATTACAGGCTGTCAAAGGTGAAATTTTTCTATTCTGTCGTATCAAATCTTGAAATATTTTAAATTTAAAAACTGTTAAAAAATAAAATACTACCCACATTTTTTTATTATATTCACGTTCTTTAGCCTGAGTACCTGATTTTGTTATGTTACTGTGTTAACATTTTTTTTTTTGTTTTGTGAATTTTGCAACACACACCTCTCGGGTAACTTGTCGTATATTTTCTTAAATTTACAAAAATGTCCTATCCCATAAAATTTTTATCATTACAAAAGGCAGAATTGGAATATGAAGTAGCAGTTCGTGGTGGTGTATGTGCCGATTCTGTAAACGAGCTGCGGAAACAAATTGTTAAATTGATTCCTATCCTACCCTCTGAGGATATTTTAGAATCACATTTAGATCCTAAAGATGACTTAAAAGCGGTCAAAGAGTCCCTGTTAAAGTCTCATAATAACATAATTACCCTTAAATCTAAATTTGAAAAGAATTTGTTCACACGCACCGAAATCTTATTGCACCACGTATATCATAGACTTAATCGAATTAATTACTCAACCAGTGACGTAGCGGAGGTCTATAAAATTTGCTTGTCCAATTTCAATAGTCAATACAAAGATTTGACCTTACTTAGGCCACAAACTCCTTTGACTACTCAGGCTCAGGTATCTACTCAAACGGAACCGGTTCCTGAAACAAACCTAGTTAATGTCCCTGTCAGTTACGAGCGTAGGCTGTTTTCAGAAATAAGTAAACTGAAATACTCCGGAAAAACTTGCGTCCGTGCATTTATTCAGAAGGTAGAAGAGTTTATTTTGAGCAGAGCTATACCTCGCGAACAAATGTTCTCTTTGGCTTTCGAGATATTCACGGACGATGCTCTTCATTGGTTCAGATGTGTTAAAGATCAGGCTAGTACCTGGGATGACATTGTTTCTTTGCTTAGGCAAGATTTTAGCCAAAGTGACTTCGACTACAAATTTTTATCGGAAATAAGATCACGCACTCAGGGTGAACTAGAAAATATAACTATTTACATTTCTATTATGCGTGGCATGTTTTCCCGTTTGGATAGAAAGTTGGCTGAAGAAGATTAATTAGATATATTGTTGCACAACATTCGACCTTGCTATGCAAGTACGCTCGCATCATCTGCGGATATAACCGATATAAGTAGTTTACAAAAATTATGAAAACATACAAACTAAACTTAAACAGTATCGCGAACCGCCTAAAGATAGTGCAGAAACCTTGGCTCCAGAATTCGCATATAAAAACCAGCCTAGCAATAGTAATTCTAGTAATTATAAAAATACTAATTCTAATTATAAATCTAACTACTCTAAAAATACTTTTGAAAATAATAACTACAAAACTAAAAATACTAGTGATACTAATTCAAATTTACACGTCAATGAAATGGCTCATGTATCTCAGGAAAAGAACAAAAATGTATACTGTCCTAGATGTAGATCTAAATCACATTCACTGGGTTCATGTAAACAACCACACTTTCTTATTTGCTTTAAATGCGGAAAGAAAGATGTCAAGTTTCCAGAATGTCCTAATTGTCACTATAACGCAACAAAAAACTAAGCGGTGAGGGTTGCGGAAACAGTAATAGCACCAATTTCGATAAGAATGACTGGGATAATTGGCTCAAAACTGTCTCAAAATTTTGCTCTTGCTATACTGTTTCTTCAATCCGTAATAATAGTATGGACTACACACGGCCTTATGTTCCAAATATTAAAGTATTGGCAGTAAACCTGTTATTGGGTTACTGGACACAGGTTCTGCAGTGACTATAATGGGAAATGACCTCCATAAGAGTTTTATTCCATCTAATTACCAATGGAACATATGTCAATCTACGACATTTGTTGCAGCGGGTGGGCAGAAACTTTTATCTTTAGGATTTATTTCATTACCATTCACTTTAGAAAATCAAACACATAATTTAAATGTCCACATTATTCCGGAAATAAAAAATTCATTAATCTTAGGCATGGACTTTTGGCGTAAATTCGGTTTGTTCCCTAGTCACTTAAACACTGTTCTGTTTTTAAATCCATCAGACGCTCAGTTAGCTGAACTGAAGTCTGATTGCTCAGAACACCTACAGTCGTATGATCATTTATCACAAGACCAGAGGATCACAGCAGATAATATCATATCGCAGTTCCATTAAATATCATACGAAGTACAAGGTCTTGGTCGTACTTCTCTAATAACGCATACCATTGACACTGGAGAAGCTGCCCCCATTCGTCAAAGGTATTATAGAATGTCTCCAGAGAAGCAACGCATATTAGTGGAGCAACTAGATGAGATGCTGGGAGATGATGTAGTTGAACCTGCTGAGAGCCCATGGTCATCACCAGTACTACTCACACCTAAAAAAACTGGTGAGCTTAGATTTTGCTTAGACAGTAGAAAATTAAACGCCGTCACAAAAAAAGATGCGTATAACTTGCCTTACATCTCTGAGATCCTTGATAATTTACGCGACGCTAAATATTTAACCAGTTTAGATCTATCTAAAAGCTTTTGGCAAATATTGATCAGTGAGCAGGACAGATGCAAGACCGCGTTTTACATACCAACCCGTGGCACTTACCAGTTCAAATCTATGCCATTTGGTCTTACTAATGCACCAGCCACACAACAACGTTTAGTTGACATTTTGTTCTATGGACCAGAATTTGAACATCGCGTTTTTGTATTTGTCGACGATATTATAATAGTGTCTTCTACTTTTGAGCAGCATATTTCTCTACTGCTTCTTGTTTTAAAAAAACTAAAATCTGCTTACTTAACTATAAATTATAAAAAGAGTCAATTTTTCCGAGACAAACTAAAATATTTGGGTTATGTAGTCGATGCTAACGGTTTACATGCTGACCCAGAAAAAATTGATGCAATTAAAAATTATCCTACCCCCGCTAATAGAAAAGAAGTTCGTCGACAAACAAACTAACCTCACAAAGCAAAAAAGCACCATCGTTTGTATGGTCTAAGGAAGTTGACATAGCTTTTAATAAATTGAAAGAATGCTTAGTTTCTGCTTCAGTACTCTCGTGTCCCGATTATTCAAAACTATTCGAAATTCACACCGATGCGAGTGACTACGGTATTGGTGGTGTGTTGACCCAAAATATTAATGGTGAGGAGAGAGTCATAGCCTACATGAGCAAGTCATTGTCCAATCAAGAACGCAACTATAGTGCTACCGAGCGTGAAGCTCTTGCTGTTCTAATAGCGGTTGAGCATTGGCGCTGTTATGTGGAAAATGGCCAAAAATTTGTTGTCTACACGGACCATTCTGCCCTTAAATGGTTTTTAAAACTAAATAACCCTACAGGTCGATTAGCTCGCTGGGGTGTACGACTATCTGCGTATAATTTTGAAATTAGACACCGCCGTGGATCTGAAAACGTAGTTCCAGATTTTCTGTCACGTTCTGTACCTATTACCGCTGTTGATAGTCTTCCTATTAATACGCAAACTACTGACGCGTGGTATCTCAACATTTATAATGGTTGCCAGTCTTCTCCTACCTCGTTTCCTAGCTATTTAATAAAAAACGGAAAACTGTATAAGTATATGAAAACTATGTGTTCTAACTCACCCGGGGACTGCACGCAGTTGTTATTTGTGACCCTTAGCCAGGTCCTAACTTCCTTGCAGTGTGATTTTTCTTCGATCCCTTTGTTTTGCTCGGTAAATAAAACATTTTCTTCCGATTTACACAACACAACACAGTCAGTCATACACACTACAATACTTTATAGTATTTATTTGCACTACTTCCTTGCATGATCTATTAATCACTCATTGTTCTATTTGCATCAATTTAAGTATCAATCACTATTATAATTTATTTTCGTAAAACGTTTAACAAAAATATTGACAGCCGAACGTAGGTATGCAACGCAATGACACAGAGTACTTTTTTACATACGGGCCAGATGCGCCTACGTCCCCTCGCTTGTCGTACACCATAGACAATAGTTTATGGCATGGACAAGTGAAGTACGAGCGTCGGAGTCAATCTTAATATTTACTGTACATCTATTATATATATATATATTTATTTACTTCTGTATTTTATTCATTATAAATTGTCTTTTTATTTATTTTTTTATTCCCCTGGTGGGATATATTATATAATGTGTCCGTAGATGTGTCCGTGGCATCACAGCGGGCCCTATCAGAATACCAGCGGTGCGGTATTTATTTTTTAAATATCGCAGCATTATGCTGAGATAGGAGCCTTTTTGGCATCGCACAAGTCGTTCTTATTGAATATTCTTGGTTGTTTTTTGTTTATTCGAAGTTTAGTTTTAAATGCTTCTTTTTTTTACTTTTGTATTTCTTGTGCGTGTCCCAAATAAAATATTTTTCTTTCTTTCTTTCTTTATGTGTCCGTTGCGTAGAGAATTTGAATGGAAGGAGGTAGTACCTGCGGAATACCGTAGTACGGCATTGGAAAAGTACCATTCCGAACCTTCTGCAGGGCACTTGGGTGTCTTTAAGACGTATAGACGGCTCGCTTTATGTTATTACTGGCCAGGCATGCACGCGGATGTTCAGAAATTTATTTCAGCTTGCGATGCGTGCATAGCTCATAAGCATCAAAACCATGCCCCTTTAGGCAAAATGGGTGAGCCTAAAGTATGTTCTAGGCCATTCCAAACTATTAGTGTAGATCTAGTCGGACCTTTGCCTCCATCAAGAAAACAAAATTGCTACATATTCGTGATTACGTGCTGTTTTAGTAAATATTGCCTTTTATTTCCAATTAAGCGGGCAACCGCGGAAATTATTACTAGAATCCTTGAGGAGAACGTAATTCTCGTACATGGGATACCCTCTACTATTATACTTGATAACGGAAAACAGTTTGTTAGCGCTACTCTCAAAAGACTGATTACCAAATACAAAATTCCCAATTTACATTTTACTCCAAAATACTCACCTCACATCAACACAGTTGAACGTTATAACAAAACTATTATGACTGCCATTTCTACGTTTATTGCAGACGATCAACGTGTCTGGGATCTACTAGTACCAAAGATTCAGTTTGCAGTAAATAGTTCTGTAAACGAAGCAACGGGCTATACTCCGTCATTTCTTGTATACGGACGTGAACTGGTTACTTGTGGTTCACAGTATGTCGACTCGGAAAACGATGAAGACATTGTTTTTGTACCTCGCGATTCGTATGCAGAAAACCTAGGGTATTTATCTTCTATCTTTAACAAGGTGCAAGCAGCGCTTCTCCAGGCACATGCTAGAAACTGCCAGTCTTACAATTTACGTAGGAAAACTGCAGAGTTTAATATAGGTGATGTTGTATGGAAGCGAACTTTCTATCAAAGTGACAAAGATAAATATTTCAATAAGAAGTTGGCTCCTAAATTTATTAAGTGTCAAGTTATTGGAAAAAAATCTCCATTAGTATACGAATTGGCGGATACGTCTGGAAAACCTATCGGGAAATGGCATATTAAAGATATCAAGTTAACTAATTACAAAGACTAAAGCGAAAACTAAATACTTAAATAAACAAGGAAAGTTAATACAAATCGATGATTGCAACTATCTAGCTAACTATGTACATTCATACTGTTGTTAAAACAAATTTAATATATTGTAATCAATTACCAACCCTAACGTACGTATTGCTAAAACCATCTACCAACACATAACCAAATTCTAACTGCTATATTATTATTTATTTAAATTTCTAGGTATATTCTTAGCATATACAAAGACTATTTATAGAATGACGGTCTATCACATCATTAAATTCTGTAGTACTAATTATACTATCGGTCCTACAACCATAGTAAGAAAGCGATCATGGTTCAACCCCATGAATTTCTTTTCCCTATACCAATAGCTCTACACCATAGGTATTCTACAAAGTTTTATATAGAATATTATCAGTATGGGATTGGTTATGTGTGGACTGCTCTGTACTTACAATGTTACTGCAAAAATTGCATTTGATTCTCGGGAGTGTTTTGTGCAGTATTTAAACCAAGACCCTCTGAATGATAGCATGCGGTAACACATGAGCTAAAGTGTTGCTGCCGATCAAACGATGAAAGAAAAAAAGAATGATGAATGTTAGGGATAGGAATGAATGAGTAACGTTAATCAGATGACTTCAGAAGCAGTAGCAGTGGATTTTACTTAGGAAAAATCCTACGCTAAAAAGGGGGATACTGTAACGTTATACGTTGATTATATCTATAATTATTAATTATTTGCAAACCTACTTAATGAATAGTTTACGCTTGCAACTGATATATAAATAACTAAACATTCCAATCAGTTATAAAATATTGTGGCGAGCTTCGCGCACGAAACTGGTTTGTTGGTAGGCGTCTCCCCTCTCCATGCGCGTCGTTAAAGTTCGCGTACTTCCAGCGGTCCGTGGAACAATCTCGACCGGCGGCTTGACCTGACACTAAGGAGCAGAGTGACCGTGTCTAGCGATTTATTAATTGTACCTGCCACTACCATCTTTACGCAACGAACAACATTTTGAAAAGTTGCAAAGTTCAAAAGTGTGTGCTACATCTATTAAAATTAAATAATATTTAATTCAGTGTAACCCCAAATCGGGTGAGTGTTGCAAAACTTATAATAACTAGTTTTAAGTATTCGCTGCATGACTTGCTAAAAATATACGCTGTTTGCTATAATCAGCTTCATGTCATTCGAATTGCCGATGTGTTTTTTACGTTAGTGTATTGGTTGTGATCGTCATTTTAAACACTACCTACTTCGTGATTTTACCGAGTGACCGTAACATAGGTGTAACGGATCATAACAGTTACTTTTTAAATAATTATCTTCTTCCTTTAAATGTATTCTTTGTTTTGATTAGTAGGAGGTGGTTATGTATCCGTAAATTCTGATATAAAATTTTGTTATATTTTTTCTCACCTACCCTACATCACTAGTTATCATTTTTCTGCTAGTCATTCATCATGCTTTTAAAATTGTACCACGCTGATTAGACTGCTTCATCTGGATAGCTAATTGATGCTAGAACGCCGCTTTCCACCGTAGATTCCACGTTCAACGGTTGTCAGAATGTTGCAGTCAGTAGCATGAATTCGGTCATTTTCTAAAATGTCCAATTCCGGAAATTCCAGGGTTCTTCCGTACCGGAGTTTTCTGTACCGTCGTTGCGAGGGCTAAGGCTAAGAACTTCACACGCGCTCGATATCGGGAACTCACGTTAACTTATTTAAATATTAAATATTTTGTAATCATATTTATATACTTTTTAATTAAACAGATGTACCTTGCTTCCATCAATAAGTTTTTTTTTTCTACCTGCAAGGCACAGACTTTACAAGTGTCAGAATCGAATATTAATGTTTGATGTTATGTGCATATTGATTGTAACCGTATATATGACGTAGTTTATGTGTAATTTAGTTGTAATATAGGCAACATTTAGTAATTCTGTTTTGTAAGTTGAAGTTATATGACATATATATAAGATAGTCGATAGGATGTACATAAACGCGAGTAAGATATGAGTTGTGTGTTTGTCATAACATATTTTCAAATTATAATAATTTTTACAAGGTCAAAAAAGATACGATGTGAAATACAGAGGTTGATACAGACAGTATATATTATATAAAGTTGATAATCTCAATATTATTTTTGTAAAAAGGTAACAAGTTGTATTTATAAAGTAGTAAAAAACATGTTTGTAAGAGGCTAGTAGTGCTCGAGTTTGTAAATAAAAATTTAAAGTACTAGGATATTTTAAAAGCATGCAGTAATAATAAAAATAAAATGCCTTGCATTCTTCATGCAGGGGCGAGCAGTTTTTTAAGACAAGAAGTTGAGTTGATAACAACGGAGTCCATTCCCTCACGTTCGCGGAGAAAGATTTTTCCATTTTGCGACCAACAAAATTTATATTTGTTTGTATTAGCGAAAGAACGAGCCTCGAAGAATAGTTGTCGCTGGGTGCGAGGCAGGTGATCGGCAATATAGACTGGCTTGACTTCACCCGGAACACCAATGTGTCCCGTGTTTAATTTCTCGGTTGATGGCAGATCCTTATTGAACGTACGGCAAGCGACAAGCACTTGATTCTTCGAAGGGACAGTCAGGAACTCTGCCACTATAGAGAGTACAACTTTGTGCCCTTTGGCGCCGAGACCCAGTTCGTGGGGTCCCAGTGCGCATAAGCTATTTGCGGAAATCGCAAAACGTCTATTTGATGTAACTAGTGACCGAAAATCTGGCGGCTTTATCGCGCAACGCATCAGCATTGCAATTCAGCGAGGAAATGCCGCCAGCATCCTCGGTACAATGCCCCGAGGGCCTTTTTTAGACTTAACTTAGTTTTAATTTAATTTAGTTAATGTTAATAATCATCTTGTAATTTGGTTATGTAAATAAATATATAATTTATAAAATAGTAACAAAAATAGTAGATAAAAAAAGTAATTGCTACTCTGCGTATTATCGACGCCACTTTCTTGCGCATGATCGCGAAATAATCGTCGGTGTGCTTATCAGCAAACATAAATACCTGAGTAGGGTGAAAGTATCAACCACACCCCGAAAGTATTGTTATATTGAATGCACAGGGGAATTGTTTGGGTATGATTCGCTCACAGACTGCTGGTGTAAAATGTCTGAAACCGTGTAATTTTGACGGGTAGTGAGAAACCAGCAAAGCTAATATGTTCCCCTCACAGCCATAGTCCGACGCTCCCTTACCATATTCGAGTCATCTCTAAGATCGTCCATAATTATATGACTTATTTTATGCCTGTTTACCTTAGCTAAACCCACTGTAGGTAATGTCTCGAAAGACATTTCGGTCTACTGGCCGGGCGCGCCTCGTCACTGTCCGAGAATTGCGCGTGCGGACGCCTGTGTCGGCATGGACATGCCGTCGCCCATGAACAGCACCACGTTGCGGTCCGGGTCAGTGTCGCAAGCCTGTGCGATGCGGGCGTCGATGGCCGCCTATGCCTTGTGCACCCAAAAGCCGAACTTGAGCTCGGCGCGGTCGACGGGCACGGCGCGGGTGCCGGCACCCTCGGGATGGTAGCAGTCAGCGCGGGCGCACCCTGCGATACTGACGGTCACTATTAACGAGTAAAACCACATCTTTACTATCCACTATCATCACAACCTACTGAAGACCACAGGGGATTGATTTTATAATTTGCCAAATATCTTATCTTAAGAGGTTAATCATCCAAAAACAGATGATATAAAATAAGTGCCAGAAATTCTCATTACCTTTGCAGTGGAATGCAAAGTTGTTCCGATTGTTCTTAGGAATGTCGATTAAGTGACAGATTTCCGACTGGTGTTATCTTGTTACGAAAATAAACGATATTCTACCAAAACAAAAACATAATTGTATATGTATGCCCGAATGTATTAACAAAATAATAACTGTAGGGTGCTCGGTAATAATTCCATAGCCTGGATTTTTACAAACTTTTATTTAACTTGCAATGTACAATATATGTAACTGTTTGTTCCGGTGGAATCTTGCAACTCAATTTTGAAGGAGATATCTTCAATCGATTGAGCTGATTTTTTACGTGTTGGTTCTGTTTCAAACACAATACATTTTTATGATAAGCATGACCTGATTTTACACCCAGGATTGGCTTCAGAAGAGGGAACTCCTCGTTGGTCAACAGTACAGACACGAAATTCTATATACGTTTTAATTATGATAGTCCGTTCTAAAGTACATCATAACTTGGCTGATGCACCCAAAATTGGCTCCACACGAGGGAACTCCTCAACCTTCAACAGTACAGGCACGAACATTTCAATTACACCAGATAGCCCCGTCGTGTTTAGTTTCAGTCGATATATACTGACAAGCCCTATTACACAAGATGGTGTTCAGGGTCTGATGATGGAGCTGGAAGGTGGCCATAGAAACTCCTCGACCAAACAAGTTAGCATCATTGTGTTTGGACTCATTGGATATGTACTGACAAGTCTTTTTACACTAGGTGCTGTCCAGTGTCTGATGATGAAGTTGGAAGTTGGTTTGCGGTCGTTGGATTGGTCTTGCCAAGTACTATAGCCCAAGTTGTAGTCTAGGGCTTCATGATGGATCTGGAAGGTCACCATAGGAACTCCTCAACTAGCATGATAGCCCCATTTTGCTTCGACGGTGATGGAGCTGGAAGCACGCCATAGGAACTCTTCACAGAAACGAGATAGCCCCATTGTCTTTGGCTATTTTGATTTATCTTGACAAATACTATAGCACTATGGTTGAAATCTAGAGTGATGGTAGAGAATTTTGCTAGAGACTCCTCAACTAATTAAGATAGTCCTGAAGTGTTTGTGCTCGTTAGTTATGTCTTGATAAAACTATAACCCAAGGTGTAGTCCAGGGTCTAATGATAGTGCCGGAAGGTGGCCACAGGAACACCTCAACTTCCAAAGATAACCCTGTTGTGTTGGATTCGTTGGATTTGTCTTGACAAGTACCTTACAAGTGAAGGTGATAGAACAGATATTTTACGAAGGACGTTCACGCCTCAAGCGATTCAGAAAATATTAGGATAAGGTAACGTAAGTTTTATTTAGTACGTTTTTGTTCAATAAAATATTGTTTTTTTAAAGATTTTTACTTGATTTTTTTTCATTACTTTCTCTCTCTGTAATCACACTTCATCTACGTACAGTAGTGCGCGAGCGAACCAGATGTTACTGGTCTACTATCTATATGACGATTTGTTTTTTGTTGCTCATCATCTTAGC
Source organism: Atethmia centrago (assembly GCA_905333075.3). Classification (NCBI taxonomy): domain Eukaryota; kingdom Metazoa; phylum Arthropoda; class Insecta; order Lepidoptera; family Noctuidae; genus Atethmia; species Atethmia centrago. Next base: position 30,111,438 of record HG995386.1, on the reverse strand, counting down.
GAGATTACTGAAGATCATTGGACGTGTGCCACGATTATCGTTATCTTTTCGGATGATAATATGAATGTTATGTCACGCTACATTGTCGCTGGATGCGAGGCTGCACCAGTCTGCGCTCACTCAAACCCCGGACATGGCGCGCTGCACACCTGCTCCCCGCCCGCCCCGCGCTGCTGTCGCGCTTCTGCTGCTGCTGGCGCTGGCGCAGCCATCGCATGGTACTGCGCTACGAAATTTCATGTGTTGCTAACACTTAGCCGACCTTTGGGTACAGACTTTGACTATTTTTATTTGTCATCAGAGCGAGATGTGTACCACAAGTTATCACGTAGTGTGGCGACACCCACATCTAACATTCCTGAGGTGGAACTGGACCCGCAGTACTGGGTGGCTGAGGCGCAGGCCGCCATCAACGCGCGCCTCGCACATCACGAGAGCAAAAACAAAGCGCGCAACGTGGTGATGTTCCTGGGCGACGGCATGTCCGTGCCCACACTGGCTGCCGCGCGCACGCTGCTTGGCCAGCGACGCGGCGCCACCGGCGAGGAGGCACAACTCGCTTTTGAAAAGTTTCCAACCGTTGGACTTGCTAAGGTAAAGATTGCTTCTGTATATTTGAACGTGCCTTATATAATTATACACTGCGGTTCACCGAACACAATGTATCTGGTGCAGGTGTCTGCGTAGCTGTTTACTGCACGGTGTCAATATAAGGCTTGCTTACACCACAAATCACTTCATACGTTTAGCGTTAAGACGCTGACAACACCTAAACCGCGGTCACTGTCAGATTGCATAGAAAAGAAAGAGAAGTGCTTGCAAAATATGATAAATTATTGCAATTATCTATTTACTCAAAATTGAGTTGAGTAATCGAAAATAAAAAACAACCAAGTTCTGCATTCAAATAAGACGTTCTTGTTATTAATTAAATACGTAACGTATGTTGATATTTAATACAGATATTTTGGGTTAGAACTCAAGGTAAGAGGTTAGTTTAACGTTAGTTTGAATGGAGATTTTTTTTCAAAACGTGTTTTGGTAACAACCTAGTTCTGGGAAATATGTTCAAAAATAACATATATTTTTTACGCTACCACAAACTACACAGATTTGGCAATTTTTTTTCTAGAGAAGCCTATTTTGGTCAATTGGGTCTTGTCAGCGCCTTAAGCGAATTTAAAACATAAATCTCGTCCTATTTCTGTCAGTCGTCTGTAGGTGACCGATACAGAACGATATTTTAAATATGCTAAGCGCTAAACGCATTTACTTATTTGTGGTCTAAGTGGGCCTTATTAATAATATTATATTTTCTTTTATTTGCCGGTCGTCTGCGCACGTTAAAAAAAAAACCGGACGGAGCGAGTTGAACTCGCGTGGTGAGGGTTCCGTACAATGAATATTTCATCTACCATGATTTTTAATCCAAGATAATTTATCCCAAGAACAAACTTAACATTGTAGTTGAAAAACATTTCTCCCATACATTCCAACTGCAAATGTAAGTTTGTATGTACAGTCAACGTCCAGAAGTCCACTTACACCGCAATGACCATTATCGCCTGCGCTATACGGGCTGCGCACAGTGGAACGAATGTATGGGAGCGGTTGGACGTAGACATGTCCGAAAAAAAAGAGTAAAATTATGCCAAACTAATGATGCCATCTTATTCGATTACTTAATGCCTTCATAACTTGTGGTGATGAATTTCTTCATAACTCCCATATTTCGGGAGTAATTTGAGAAAATGTGAAATTTTACTATGAAAATGAGTGTATCGAGCTCTCTCCCTCCTGATTCCGGGCTTGTTTCAAGTAGCGGTCTCTAATATCATAATGCTAATACTAAGAGCTATATTTAATACTAAGACACATAGTGCGCCAAATGTGCACTTTCTGGGATAAAGAGTGATGTTTATTTTATAACACAATTTTTTTATTTTTTGTTTATTTTGTTGATTAAAACCGTTTTTCTAAAGGTTTACCTTATTACAATAACATTTCTGAGCAGCCAATTAGAGAAGATATAAGCTAATTAGGATATATAATTAGGGACTTAAGGTTTACATATAAAACTGATGCACTAATGATTACTGATAAGAACATTGCTATTATTTAATTACTAAATGGCTCTTAATACACTAATTTAGCATGCATCATTTACTAATTATCACAATAACTAATTACCTTGCAATATTTAACAAAGGATACCTGGGATACCTGGATTTTATATAAATAGGTCACTATTAGTAACTTTAAAATCAGTGTTGATTTACACCTCGTTGTATCCAAGCTAATCTCGCAATGTATTTTCCAAATTTTAATACAAATCTTGATATTCACGTTGCTTTATGCGCACGCGCACATAAAGATTTACGCGACTTTAACTATTTGTTCAGTGTTTTAAAAGATAACAGTTGTGTTCAGTTATGTGAAAGTGCTGAAACAAGTTTAAAAGACTGGTGTCGTCGATTTTGCTACCGCATTTATGCAAAATGGACACAGTCTGGAAGAAGCACAGATAAGTTTCGGAAGAAACATGAGATTTGGCTACAGGCTGCAATTCAATGGCCGGAATTACAGAATGAAAATATGGAACCTTCTACAGAAAATATAAGTGACGTCATCGAGCCCATAATTTCTCCTGCTAAATCTGATGCTTCAACTTGTACACATCCTAGTCCTCGTAAATCTTTTGAGGACCTTAGTAACCGGCAAAAAAGAAGACGCACTGAAGATAGTCTTTCATGCAGCAGTAGCAGCGCTGAAATTATGTTTTCGGCCGAAAGGGCGCTTCAAAAGGCAGGACAAAGCGATACAGCTTATGTTATGAAATACTTGACGGAGAATCCAGAAGAGGCCTCAAAAATCAAAGCCTTCATTGAAGGTAAATCAATTCAGGTACGGGAAATATCCCCTTTGAAGGCATTGGCTCTTTATGTATCGATGAACTTATCGAAATGGCGCTATAACACTCTTCGGGATTTCAACACTCAAGAAGGAGCTCTTCAATACCCGAGTTACTACATGTTCGTTAAAGAAAAAATTAAGTGCTATCCGGCCAAAGAAGATCTCACAGTTACAGAGAGCTCTGCAAAAATCAAATTACAAGCCTTGATGGATTTAACCTCAAGAAGACTTATTAGGTCGTTAGAAACCCCTGTTGATCCCAATCAACAGCTCGTATTGACCAGCAAATGGGGTTTTGACGGATCATCTAGCCAAAGCATTTATCATCAAAGGACGAGTGAAGATGAGCAAATCGATCTTGCTAGTAATTTTATGATTAGTCTTGTACCACTGCGGCTCGTCTCAAAAGGTGTAACAATTTGGGAAAACGAGCGACCATCTTCCACTTCATTTTGCCGGCCAATATTGTTTAAGTTTATAAAGGAAACCAAAGAAAATGTGCAGAGAGAGATGGCTGAAATCGAAGCAGAGATTGAAGCCTTAACTCCATCCACCATCACTGATGGAATTAGTGTCAAACACCAACTGCTGTTGACAATGATTGATGGTAAAATTCATTCCATTATATCCAATACAGCAGCTTCAGTGTGTGACATATGCAAGGCTTGTCCTAAAGAAATGAATAATTTAGAGTTAATCAAAGATAAACACGCAAACGAGGACATGTATAAATATAGCTTAAGCACCCTTCACGCTTGGATTCGCTCAATGGAATGCTTATTACACATTTCCTACAAATTAGACATAAAATCATGGCAAGTAAGGGGTGATATAGCAAAAAGGCAAGTTGATGACAGGAAGAAAAGAGTTCAAGAGGCTGTAAGAAGAGAAACGGGCTTACTTCTCGATGTTGTGAAACAAGGCAGTGGATCCACCAACAATGGCAACTCGGCAAGGAGATTTTTTGAAAACTACACTAAATCTGCTGAACTGACCGGAATAGATGCTATGCTTTTAAGAAAAATCTGTGTGATCTTGCAGTGTATTTCATCAGGAGAGAAGATCAACGTAACTAAATTCCGAGAGTTCTGCTTTGATACTGCTAAGCTTTACGTGGAGTTATACCCATGGTATTATATGCCTTCTTCACTTCATAAAATTTTAATGCATGGGCCAGACATAGTTCAGAACATGTCAATTGTGCCCATTGGTTTTCTATCCGAAGAGGCATCTGAGGCTAGAAATAAAGATTTTAGAAAATATAGAGAGGGGCATTCTCGAAAGCATAGCAGTATCTCATGCAATGAAGATATTATGCACAATCTTTTACTGTCTTCTGATCCACTTGTTACAAGTATCCGTCCAAAAGGAAATAAGTTTGTAAAAAAATCTTCTTTTAAGGAATTTTATGAGCTTACGGATTCTGAGAAAAGTGATATCGAATTTGTTAACATAAATGATTTAGCGGACATCGATTCTGAATTTGAATTAATTGATGATGATGATGATGATGACGAAGATAATTAAATGATGTTATTGTTTTAAAATGTGTAACTTAGTAAATTAGAGCTTACATCTTAATTATTTATTGTACTTTTAATGAAACTAGGTAATTTATTATCAACTTACTTAAAAGTCATACTCTCATCAGTTCTTGTGAATATTTTTGTTAATATATATTTCTGTATATATATAATATATTTATAGACCTCTTAATAAGTCTGTCTGCGGTTTAAAGTAAATACAAATGGGGAAAAAACGTTTTTTTTTTTAAATTTTCATTTCCTTTTATCCCAGAAAGTGCACATTTGGCGCACTATGTGTCTTAGTATTAAATATAGCTCTTAGTAATAGCATTACGATATTAGAGACCGCTACTTGAAACAAGCCCGGAATCAGGAGGGAGAGAGCTCGATACACTCATTTTCATAGTAAAATTTCACATTTTCTCAAATTACTCCCGAAATATGGGAGTTATGAAGAAATTCATCACCACAATTTATGAAGGCATTAAGTAATCGAATAAGATGGCATCATTAGTTTGGCATAATTTTACTCTTATTTTTCGGACATGTCTACGTCCAACCGCTCCCATACATTCGTTCCACTGTGCTGCGGCGCCTATACACACATACGCATACTTATCCTTGTGAGTGATGTTCCAACGCTAACAAATTAACATGTCGAGTAGCATCGCTACGAGTAGTTATAGATGTGGTCAATGCCAGACAAGGATGACAATATCAGTAACTTGTTTTTTTATCGCAGTCTGATTATTTTTTTCATAGTAATGCAAAATTTCGACTAGCAAATTAAGTTGACATTAGCTAGATCGGTAACGAGGCTGCACTCGCCAATTTGATCGGGAAAGAAGAGTTCGAATCCGAGTCGGACCGGACCAGTTTGTTTGATGTTTTATATAATAATTATTATTTGTATGTTTTAGTAATGTATTTTTGTAAATTACTTTGAACAAATAGATATTACAATAAATATTATAAAGGTAATTTATTATTATAATATGATAATAAATTAAACAAATTTTGATATGGTAACATTGTAATATTATTTATCTAAAAGAAATCTTTTACACTTATATTATTATTATAGTATTGAATGTTAAAAAAACACATTTTAGGTTACATAAAGATGTTATGAAAATTCGGATACCTTTTAAGAGGTTATAGCTTAATTATTCATTTTCTCAATGAAAAGAGGATTGAAACTTAACCTCAATATTACAATAATATAAATACTAATGTGTTAAAGTTACGGCCACTATGTCCCCTGACACAAAATTACCTGTTTAGGACAATGATATTATTAGGACAATTGTCTTGCACAAAACTTATCTCGTTTAAGTCTTCTGCGGGGTAGATATTACGCACCGTGGGCAACATTACATCGTTCAACACTTCCACATAGTTGACACTGTTGGCTCGCGTCGATATAAAACTTAATTCACCGGACCCTTGAGCACTTATCCACCCCCATAATATATATTCACACTGATTCTGCCTGACTCCGTATTTGGTCTGATATTGCCTTCAGACCAACGCGTGTTATTTTTACGCCACAAATGCAGCCTTCCTTTTTGGCACGATTTAAAAGATTTTTCGTCGGTGTATATTGTCGTCTCCCAATCAAAGTCCAAATATTCCCGGGAAAAACTTTACCTCTCCTCTTTATGCCGTAGCGTTAAAAACGGTTTTTTATCTGGCGTTCGGTGATGAAGATCTTCGGCATGGAGTATGCGGCGAACGGTGCGTACTGATGTGCCGAACTCATCGACAAAACGCCTTGTTGAAACCATTCGTCTCATATTCAGCTACCATATAACGTCGCTGAGGCTGGCTAATAAGAGGTGGTCTTCCGCTCCTCTCACGACTCTTCAGGCTACCTTCTTCCTCAAATCTCTTCACCCAACGCCTAACAGTCTCTCTCTAAAAAAAAAATCTGTATTACACACTTGCAACAAGCGATTAATCTACTATTATATTTTGTAGGTATCATCACGTAAAATAAAAATAAAAACTTACGCTCACGCCGGTTTCATTCGATATTTGAGATATAATAAGGCCATTCGAATATAGGGCCACAATATTTGCCTTGGCTTCAATACTAATATTAGCCTGCATATTGAATTCAGAAGAATACTAAAATAGCAACAACAAGATAACACAAACGCTCGTAACTATGTTCACCAACCAACAACAGCGAATAGTGGAATAATTTATGTGAACTAGTAAAGTAGTTAAAATATGAGGGTAGATTTGAAACAAAGTGAACTTATCACTTTGTTTCAAATCTACCCTCATATTTCAATAACGACGCTTAGATTGAAAATAATTGTAAAACGAAAGAATCTTCGTTTAGTTGTGGAATAAACATATTTGTTAGCAACTCGGCATTCTTATTTCACATGTAATACTTAAAAAATATGTTTCATGTGAGACTCGAACCCGAACGTTTGCCATGCGAGGCACAGTTCTAACCACTTTGGCCACCGTAACGCTTACAAATTTTTTTCAAATTTGTAATAACAATCATAAGCGGGCAACAAGATGCCAATCAATGTGTAGTGTTGTCAAACGTTCTTAAAGAAGAAGGTCATAAGTACAACTAATATTGCTATTCCATAGTTTTGTGAGATTGCTAGTCGACTTCTGACTGTTACTCAATATTGGAAGATTTATCATGTTATTTTAACACCATAGACTTCTTATAGGTTTTCCTAAAAAAATTAGGCTCAGTAGTTTCGGAGATAAGAGGGGGGGGGGCAATTTAACTGACCAACTAATTATATTCAGGTCGAAATTGATATATTTACATGTCACTGGGGTGACTTTGCAAAAGTACTATTGTTTACCCTATATTACAAACAATGATTTCTATGATCTTGAGACGTAGGTATTTTGTGCTTTCATTTTAATTTTGTGTGTGTGTGTGACTTGGCTATTGCATTCGGTTAAGACCTGTAATTATAGTTTAAGGCATTTAAATAAATTGTCTTCTATAGCCCTTTCATTTGATATGTCACACGGTAAAGTGTACCAAGTTTCAACTTAATCGGGTCTGTAGATTCGGAGCAAATCGGCTGTGACAGACGGACAGACACACAGACCGACACACGAGTGGTCCTGTGATACATTCAAACTCAAACTCAAACTCAAAGTATTTATTTCAAATAAACCAATTACAGGCACTTTTTAATTGTCAAGGGTTCGGTCAGTCCGTCAGAAAGATGAAGCTAATTGCCCATTCCAAAGCGTAGTAGGTACCTATGGAGAAGAACGGGCAAGAAACTCCAAGGACACTCTTTTAAATCAACGTATTATGGTTACAAAATATTGTTTACATCATTCATTTTGAAATTATACGAGTACATGTGAGAACGATGCAAAACGTAAAAGCGTCCGTAATAAAAAGATTACAACAAAAACAAAAGCAATTCAAAAATTAAAGTTAAAATAAGCCGTGGCAGCTAAGAGATGACCAGTCTCTACTGACGGCGCCCGTTCACGAACATGACGCGTGGATCAGCACTATTCAGCTCAACCATTATGAAGGGAGCTAAATGATCCAACACACGCGCCACCATCAGCGAGACATTAGAGTGAGCACGACATACTCCCAGCCACCAGGGCACATTCAAGTCAATGAAAGACTTATCCAGTAAATTGCAGCTTTATAGTACATAGTACTCACATAACAATGTGCTGTGCAGCTATACAATACTAAGAGATTGAATTTATACGAGTACAATGCAAAGAGAGTTTTTAAAATCTTCAGCAGTTGTTGCATTGTTAAAGCTAAGCTCCGCAGCATACGCTGTTAGTGTCATTTAGCTATTTTCATAGTATAACGTCGTACGGTATTCTGTTGTGAGGAAATGCCGCCGACATTCAGATTATCTTTGTTTTGCAGAAAAGATCGATCAATTTACAATTTCAATCAGAGACACTCTCTCAGAGAGAAATTTAAGGTGATTAATGTAATGACTGCGCCTGCCCAGTATATTTTTGAAAATCTTTTATATGCCCATAAACATATAAAATTGTGTAAAAATACAGTGATATCCATAATATAAATACTAGGAACAAACACAATTTGTTTGTACCTATGACAAGGCTCAAGAACTCGCTCGTAGCTCGTCCAGATGTCAATGTACACGCTTTTTTTAATAAACTTCTAAGCCACGTTCAAGATCTAAGCTTTAATAAATTCAAATAATTTATTAAAAGTAAGCTGTGCCAGAAAGCCTTTTATAGGTGACTTGCACACTCAATAATGGGCCCCCGAAAACGGCCGCTAGCACATAGTGACGTAGTGACAAGGGGGCAACATGTCCTGAGGTGCTTGTGAGGAGTGGAGAGGTATTCCACGGATATCAGAAATTTCCCGGAAGTACGGTCAAGATCCCTACCAGCATCTTACTGCAATACTTCCTTCCTCCAAGCACGTTTGCTCTTGCGAATCTCCACTCAAGCTGGCCAATAAAGGCAAGAATGAGGTGGAAGCTCTGTTCCTCGTCGGTGTTCACGCCAACCGGCCAATAAGGCAAACCAGAGATGAGGATCAAGACTTCTCCCAGGAGATAGGGTCCGTGGGGTCGCTACTGCCCAACAGCTCGCCACATGCTGCCCTGCGGGTTTCTGTATCTCTCTTGGTTTGGCTCCTTACCCTAGACCCGTGCTTTATATAAAATACACCGATAAAACGTTTGATAAATTGCATTGCTTTCAGTACGAAATCATCAGTCAGGTAGGTCAATTGAACAGAAATGGCTAGGTTTAGGTTAGGTTCGAACTGCGACCACAACGAATGCCAGAACCGAAATCTACCTATTTTACTTGGTTAGGGCAGCGCGTATTAAAATAGACTATCCATCAAATGGTATCAGTATTTGTATAAAATGAGCACTTGCCTATAAAAATAAATTATTTAAAAAATAAAAAACCCGACTGCAAAAACACTTAACTGAAAAGGGAAAAACAAGCAATAAAATCTATATGATAATGTTTTTCGAGAGTATGTATGTACATACATACATACTCTCGAAAAACATTACCGTCCTGAGGCAGTCGGGTAAAAATAATGATCTGTCCCAGATGAAAATTGCAACCATGTAATTTTATGTTTTCAAAATTTGATCAAAGTGTAAATAAGTAACAATTTACCTACCGACATTTTGTTAAATCGCAACCTTGGCAAACGAAGTACTTGGTGAAAAAAATATTTTTGGAATAATATTTTAACTTTTGAAATATTTGCAAAGTAAAACATTTGCGAAATCTGTATTTTGTCAAATGGTTACTAATAAAGTAATATGTTTGCGAAGTGAGATGTTTTTGTCCAATGATTAGTTTTTATAATGTTATTTTTTTAATTATCAGTAGTCATTCTTTTTTTTGTCAAACATTAGTGAACCTCTTTCTTTGGTATTGTTCGACGAGTCGTTGATCTCCTTAAGTTCTGAGTTGAGGTACACGATGACTGACAAACGTGCACTGGCTGGACAGGTCCACTCAAATCTGTATGGTTCTTTCCTAAAAAGACAATATCAGACACAAACCTACATGATCCTCAAATGATGTAACAAAGATTATTTCCGAATTTATATACACATTGACATTGATGAATTTTATACACTAACTGGACAGGTCCACTCAATCTGTGTAGTTCTTTCGTCAAAAGCCCATTTCAGACACCAATCTTCATGGCCTTCACATGATCTGACCAAGATTATGTCTGGACTTTAAAAGAGACTGTGACCTCTGAGTTTGTTTCGGCCTTTCTTCTCACAGAAGTCAGATAGGAAATGCCAACATCATCTAATTTTGATAAAATAAATTATTTAAAAAACAAAAAACCCGACTGCAAAAACACATAACTGAAAAGGGAAAAACAAAAGTTACACCATATTTCGAGTTATTCGACTGTCCCCGCCTGCAAGACCAAAATTATATAGATTATAATGCTTGTTTTTCCCTTTTTAGTTATGTGTTTTTGCAGTCGGGTTTTTGTTTTTTAAATAATTTATTTTATTTCAAGCTATTTAGTTTTATTAAATTATATATATTTGAAAATTACTCATTACTAGCTTTTATTTGATACCAATATTGTTTCAATTATTTTTTTTTTAAACTTACCTTCCTTGTTTTTTGTATTTGCAGATGCAATTTATAAATATTATATAGCCTATGTCACTCCCACAATTAAGACGAATCTAAGGACACCTCATACGTTAAAATCCATCCGGCTAAAGAGCGTGCCAAAGAAATAGACATACATACATACATTCACACATACATACATACATACATACATACTCTCGAAAAACATTACCCTGAGGCAGTCGGGTAAAAATATGATTGACTTGTAAAAGTTTTTGTATAATTAAACCTACTTACAGAAATAAAACGTATTTATCATCATCATTTATCATTTATAAGGGTTCCGTTTTTTTCCTTTTGAGGTAGGTATGGCACCTTAAAAACTGCAAAGGTCTTTATTAAAATATACTACCTAATCCGGCCTTCCTGCGAAGAATATTAAGGCATGCTGGGGCGATATCTCGGGCGCGACAGTCATATTGCTGCTTGCCGCGCCCGCGACATCACGCTAGTCTGCACGAGCCGTAACTGCACTCTGTTCTATAGGCAATGTGGACATGGAAAGCTTTAGTACTCGTACAGTGAACGTTGTTTGTATTACGCACCGGCAGACGTACTGCGTGGACGCGCAGGTGGCGGACTCGGCGTGCTCGGCGACGGCGTACCTGTGCGGCGCAAAGGGCAACATCGCCACCATCGGCGTGAGCGGACGCGTGCCGCGCAGCCACTGCTCCGCCGCCGCCGACCCCCGGCACCACGTGCACTCCATCGCCGAGTGGGCGCTTGGCGACGGCAGAGACGCCGGTTACATACATAACTTGCTTTACACGCTTACTTCTCACTTGTATTCCACAGCTACTTGAGTTGCTAATTCACTTGCAGGAATCGTTACGACGACCCGCGTGACGCACGCGTCGCCGTCGGGCGCGTACGCACACACGGCGGATCGCGACTGGGAGAGCGACGCAGACGTGGTGCGTGACTGCGGCCACACGCGCGACGCACAGCACGACATCGCGCTGCAGCTCGTGCACTCGCACCCCGGCGACCAGTTCAAGGTAACGAGCTGACCACGCACCTCATAAAAATAATCTATACTAATAATTATGATAAAGCTGTAGAGTTGTTTGTTGGGACGTGATAATCTCTGGAATTACCAGTCGGATTTGGAAAATCTTTTTGCAGATGATAGCCCAATTCTTGAGAAAAGCTATGTAACATCACGCTACGAACCGTAGGAGTTGATGCAATGCGGTGGTCTGGGCCGAGGGTGGCTTCGACGGGAACCGAGCATTACCGAGAAGAGCCGAACTGTGCATGTCTATGTTCTGCTCGACACAGATAATTTTTCAAGGTCCCATGAGAGAATTTACGACATCCACGTGGGCAAAACCTAGTATCTATATACACCACACAATTATAAACGCATGATACTCCCAAATAAATTTGGATAAGGGTAGGAGGATGTCTACAAGAACACCAGACAACCAACAATTTATTTTTACTTTTTCCTTCGGAACTACGAACCCGTGGGTAGAATAATAGCTTTTATTTTTTTAGTGGAACAAAATTAAATAATCCACCATTTTCTAATTCAATTCATATTAAAATATTGCATTGTAACTCGTCACTAAAATAGAAATAATTATAATATAGGATATTGATTATTTTTTAGGTAATTTTAGGAGGTGGGCGTCGAGAGTTTTTGCCAAATTCTACTATTGACGAAGAAGGTTCAAGAGGAAAAAGAATAGATGGGAGGAATCTGATTGAAGAGTGGCAAGAGAACAAAAAGTACCGAAACGTTAGTTACCAGTACGTGTGGAATCGGGAGCAGCTGATGGACGCCGCGGCAGAACTTCCCGATTATTTGCTGGGACTATTTGAAGGCAGCCATATGCAGTACCACATGCAAGCGAACGCTGAAACCGAACCGACACTAGCGGAACTCACTGAGGTAGCTATTCGCTCGCTGAGCCGCAATGAAAAGGGGTTCTTCCTGTTCGTGGAGGGAGGACGCATCGATCACGCACACCACGAGAACCTGGTGCAGTTGTCACTAGACGAGGCCATTCAGTTGAGCGAGGCGGTAGCGCGCGCCGCCGCGCTGCTGAGCGAGCAGGACTCGCTGCTACTGGTGACGTCAGACCACGCGCACGTCATGAGCATCAGCGGCTACTCGCAGCGCGGCCGGGACATCATTGGGCCGTCCGACGACTGGGGCGCCGACGGCGTACCCTACATGACACTATCTTATGCTAACGGGCCCGGCTACCGGCCGCAACGCGAGGACCTCACTCAGCACGATTACCGTAAGTAATACATATATCAGGTATGATTCGATTATTGTACTTTTACTATTTTAGCAGTCAGTTTGATTTTTTTTTCAAATATCTAATGTAATTTTCAGACGACGTGAGCTTTGCGTTTCCTTCGAGTGTCCCGCTGGAGTCAGAGACGCACGGCGGTGACGATGTGGCGGTGTTCGCGCGCGGGCCGCACCACTCCATGTTCACGGGGCTGTACGAGCAGAGCCAGTTGCCGCACCTTATGGCGTACGCCGCTTGCATCGGGCCCGGCCGACACGCCTGCCAACACTAATGGAACAAATTATTTCTATCAATAAATAATCATTTTACTTTATTTTATATTTTCTTTCATGACCATGCGGTTATTTAATTGGTGGTATGTGTTCATTCTATGCAAAAGCAACGGTTATTATTTAGAATTTTTACTTAAACTATGTATGAAAACCATCAGTTGATATTTGATGAATAACTTCTTGATAGATAGAAAGTCTGTAAACAGATAAAATGTCTGTCAACAGAAGATTCGGAAAACAATCCCTGAAAATTTATGACTCCATGAGGTCTATTTTCTCAACCACGGTGACCACTACCACCTCTTTTGATGTGCTGATCGGGTTCATTGGTGAAATTCATCCTTAGTCAACTCTTGATTTCTGAATTTTCTTTATTTTATTTCTTGGGTTTACTGAAGCGTAACTAACGTTACCTTATGACAAAGACAAAGACAAACACATTTATTCGCCGGATATGGTAGGTACAAGTTGGTTATCAATGTTGTGCTCAGGACTAGAGTTGTAAATAAACCGTTTTAAACCAAAATCACTGGTTTAAAACCAGTTTTAAATTTGTTTAAAACGATTCAAAACCACGATCACGTGGGCCGTACATTGATTACGTATTACTTTAAATTAAAATTAAAAAGGCTAATTGAAATAATTCACCATTTTGTTAAATTTAGGTTAAGTCATGTAACATCATATTATTTTTGAACAAAAAAATAGCTTAAGAAATTATTTTGCCTTAAGGAACGGCAACGTCGAATTTTTATTTTGCACTTTCATACCAAAATCGCAACGTCGTAGGTATGAGGAGAGAGGGGGCAGGCAGGTGTGAAGACTACGCTTGCATTGTTATTGTTAATGTTTATCAGTAGGTATTCATACAAGGTGTTGTTTTGGATCTGCAAAACATTTTATGAGGTACTTATGTTAGTGATTCTCGACCCAAATTAACAATAAAATAGGCGGGTATTTTTTTTATTTTATTCTTATATTACGGAAAACGGTAAGTGTGAACTCCCCTTTTTAAAACGCGGCCAGTCTGTAAGTGTACTTAAACTGCGCTTTCACACACACACAAACAAATGCAACCAACATTTCTTTCATAGATAGGGTTATTAAGAGATTATTCTGAAAAACAATAAAATTTTAAAATCTAAAATAAAAAGTAATATTGATTATTGACTTGGTATCGTATTGTTATATGATAATTTACGAGTTTCATAACAACCTCCTGAAATGTTTTACAGGTTCAAAACTGCATCTTGTATTGATTTGGCCGGGCCGGCTGGTATATGAGATAGATATAAGCCTAAATCAGGGGGTAGGTGTTGTCTAGATCACTTCTTGTAAAGCCTCAGTGCATTATATTAGAAAAATCATTTTAAACCGCTAAGTTTGGTTTCAAACGTTTTAAACCAAAAAGACGTTTAAAAACCAAATGGTTTAAAACGTTTAAAATTCGTTTTGCATCTATACTCAGGACACATCCGCCGCTAAAAGCCGCATACGAATATCTAGCGTACAATGGGTATAAAACCTATATACACCTATAAAATTATAAACAATACAAAAAATTTCCACTATAGACATAAAGATACATTTTTACTCCACTATACAAAATAAAACAAAAAAAAATAAATAATAGGTATAAAAATACAACAACAACATTTCTATTAACTAATTATATCTAATTTGTAATAACCCTTAAATTCAAACAATTCTTTCACAGTGTAAAAATTATTTTGGAGAAGCCATGTTTTAGGATTTTTTTTGTAGAAATTAAATGGTAGTTCTCTTATTAGTTTTGGATTATGGTTGTAATTTTTTATGGACATAAGCAGTAGCTGCTATTCTGTATCCTTCTCACCGTGAAAACTTAAGTGAAGTGAGCGTGGAGTGAACTATCAGTGTCATCCTACCTGATACTAGGGATGGACCAAGGATTACATTTACAATCATAATCGAGATTTTAAGAATATTTTTACGCTAATTCTATTGATCATAATCAGCTAACTGATTAAATAAACGCAATCCCATGACGTTTTGAAGAAGCGGTAGTGGATTGAGTCGAGTAAAGACTGTGCGACGTTATTCAGCGTTGTTATTAACCCAAATCTATTCAATAAGAAGAGATAACCGAGTGTGTCAAGTGATCCAGTGCAAAAAGTGGGCCTGGCTGACGGACCATAGAATTTATACTAATTTATAACTAAACGATGTGTGTGTCTGTGTCATTTGAATAAAAAACGAGCGTATTATTTAACAACTACCTTTCTAATATTTTATTGTATGTAGGTAAATTTATACCGACCTACGCGTTGCCAGTAATAAAATAATATTCATAAAATCACCGTCATCAATACTATAACAAAATTCAACAGTTCAACTGACACTCGCGCAGCGCGCGCACCGGCCGGCGGGCGGCTAGGCTTACTTCATCCAGCCCAAGTGAAGTGGTGTTGCTATGGCAACGAGAATCGAGTGAAGTGATAAGATCACGACACTCGCGCGTGGCGCTTACCGACTCGCTTCACCAAGCCGATTCACTTCGGCGCGGGTGGTTACTATGGTTACGAGAATCGGGTGAAGTGATAAGATCACGCCGCGCTTGCGCGTGAGGCGCTGTTATTAATATCAAGGTGAGTTTTTTTTTTATTTGCCGTGTTTTATTTTTAAATGCGCGACAAAAAAAAATTGGTTTTACCACCTTTATATCAAAATCCAAAATGGCGGCTACAAACATTTTTCATCATGCGTATCGTTTTCATGGTTTTCGGGGGTGTTAAAGCCGATAGTGAGGTCAAAACTAAAAACCAAGATGGCGGCTGGGAAAATGTTCAAATGTTTCATCATGGGTGTCGTTTTCATGGTTTTCGGGGGTGTTAAATCCGATATTTTCATAGCGTCATGTCCTACGGTATTCTGCTGTGGGGCAAAGTCGCTGACATTCAAAATATATTCGTTCTTCAAAAACGAGCTGTTCGAGCTATTTACCAGCTTGGTGCCAGAGTTTCTCTGAGAATTTTTTTTTAAAGATGTTGGTATTCTCACGGTGGCATCACAATTCATCTTCGCCAACATCTTATATATTAGACAAAATATACACTTATACACTAAAAATAGTGATATTTACAATATTAACACCAGAAATAAGGACAAATTACGAGCTCCATTTCACCGGCTTCATAAGGTACATAACTCATTTGTTGGGCTTGGTATAACTTTTTATAACATGCTGCCCTCTTCTTTGCTAGATTTGCCTTTTAATGCGTTTAAAATTAAAGTAAAATCCACCCTTTGTTCAAAGGCATACTATTGTATCAATGACTACTTAAACGATAAGAATAGTTGGTCGCTGTGATTAACTCAAGACAATGTTTATGTTCTTTCACCAGAATTAGCTTACCTACTGACAGGTTATATGAGTTCATATAATTGATTATTTTTTTATTTGACTGTACAAGTCAATGTAATTTAATTTAGTTAAATTTTAATTTATTAGTGACATAATCTACTCATTACAATGTGTGTTTTATGAGTTGTATTGCAATAAGTGGTTAGTTCCTCGACTATTGATTATACTATTCTTGCCTGAGCAACCGGCAGCAAGCTCGTCATGCTCCCTTATATGTCACTGCCTGCGGTAGCGTCGGGGGTCGGGTTGCCTCCTTCCCTCCAATATGGCGAGGGGGGTGATGGCTGATCTTTGCGTTATGCTCGTGAACGGGTGCTGCTTGTGGTGACTGGTCGTCTTGCTGATCATGGTTTTAATTGTTATTAGTAATTGTTTACTTATTTTACTTCGATGGGGCTAGTTTATCATTTCTCACTTCGAGCTACAGCAATAGCCTTATGTAAGCGGGCACGCCCTTTAAGCCTGGAGGCTTTTATTTAGGTATTAAGTTCTATTTACGTTTTTTTATGTTGTAATTTTTATCTGCTTGAGTACAGTTTGTTCATTGTTTTGTTGGTATACTGGCGTGTGCTAGCTAACATATGGCAAGTGTGTAATTTAATCCAATGTTTTGTGTTTCGTAATGTTAATTACTTTGCATACGATTTGTATAGAATCAAGTTTATATAACTAAACAGACAGACGTGCTGCTGGGGAGTTTGTTCCAACACTTCTTCTTCCCAGCTAAAGCACTAGGAAGTGGTGAAGGGCGGGCATTTTTGGGGGACTGTCTTATGTAACTTTGACGTTCAAAAAGTGCTGATTTTCAGCCTAGTTTGAATAAATGACTTTTGATTTTGATTTTGATAGTGAGGTCAAAACTAAAAATCAAGATGGCGGCTGCGAAAATGTTAAAATTTTTCATCATGGGTGTCGTTTTCATGGTTTTGGGGGTGTTAAAGCCGATAGTGAGGTCAAAACTAAAAATCAAGATGGCGGCTGCAAAAATGTTCAAATTTTTCATCGTGGGTGTCGTTTTCATGGTTCTCAGGGGTGTTAAAGCCGATAGTGAGGTCAAAACTAAAAATCAAGATGGCGGCTGCGAAAATGTTCAAATTTTTCATCATGGGTGTCGTTTTCATGGTTTTCGGGGGTGTTAAAGCCGATAGGAGGTCAAAATTAAAAAAAACCTAGATGGTGACTCTGAAAATGACCAAATGTATTTGAATAAAAAAAACATAATTGAGTTATTGACTGAATTTTTGTTTTGCTATTTTATTTAAAAAAAAACCCCTAAATAGTAACGTTTAAACACTTTTTTTTTTTTTTTCGAGGGTGTGATATCATCAAATAACTTCTCCCGCTCTGGGCGGAGCGGAAGGGTGTGTCAAACTCTTACTGACTAAAACCCACCCGTATTCCTTCCTGTTGCCTGTGTTGCGGGGGCCTCGGTGACCCATAAGTACCTTCCCGCGACCCCAGCAGGCATCGGCCCTAGTGGACCCCTACTATATGTGCTGACGACATCTCTTTGAGGCGCGCGTGGAATACGACGCGCCGTCGACCCGGGCCTGGTCCTTACCGGACGGTGAGCTACCCATTGCTCACCATCCGCAAGCCCGCGCCTACGGTGGCCGGAAATCCGCCCGGGATTCCCGACGCCCTGGGCGTCTCCTGCGGCGGCTAGGGGCGAGAGGGCGCGAAACTTGCCTTTCCCTCAACCGTCCCGCCTCCTCCTTCGCGAGCATTACTGCTTCGCAGAAGGAGGTGACGGCTGCCCATGCCCTCTCGCTTCGTACCATGGCCTGAACCAGGGCCGGACGCGAGAGGTCTCTGCCGCCGATCGCCTCCACGAGGAGACGGCGGTGCTCTGCCTCTCTGCCTCTGCACAACGTTTAAACACTTAAATACTAGTTTTGAAATAATGTAAAATGATCAATAGAGTTAGTATAAAAATATTATTAAATTCTCGATTATGATTATAAGTGTACTGCTTGGTCACTCCCTAGCATCAGTGGGATGACACTGACAGCTCACTCCACGCGAGTTTTCACGGTGAGTTCTTACAGAATCGACATGAAAGTAGCTGTTTCTGTAGTGGAGACTGCTGTTACAAAATTGGTTTTTTAACTTGGTGGGGTCCCTTTTTGTAAATCTATTGTTTTCGGCTACTGTGGAGAAGAAGTGTGAATTTTTCCTAACAAATATGGCCATTTCTAAAATATAAATAGAAACTAGCGTGCGTGTATACTTACATATTCATTCCAACTAAGAAACCCTTCACTGTGCGTGGTCTGACACGTAATTGGCCAGTTTTAAATCTTAGTATAGAGCCTTCAAGCTCTTTTGTCCTTAACATTTTGGGAATATACTAACATAATCTGAGTAAATAAAGACAATACGATACATAAACATTATCTATATTTTATTAAATTATATATGTGTGAACAAATAAAAAAATATTGGTGTTCTATCCATCAAGCCGTTTAGGCTACAGAGTGTGCCAAAGAAATAGACATACATTCATACATACACACTCTCTAAAAACATTACCCTCCTTCTGGAGCAGTTGGGTAATAACGTCAAATGAAACGATCGTTTGTGATGCATTATCATTCCATTTTATGGCCTCTACCGCCGCGTTTATGTAGATTCCAGCCGCCGGCTGCTGGACCGGACGTTACGAATATACTTTTATGTTAGTGTGGTTGTTGTTATATTTAATATGCGCTAACTGCAAGACAAATGTCGTCGTGGCGGCGCGCCCTGCTTGTGGTGCGAGTAAAACAAAAGTGCGGGGACGGGGTGGAACTGAATGGAATCAAATAAAAGCTACGATCGATGACTGCCGAAAAGTACACAAACTTTACCAATTATACAAATTGCTCGTCGCTCATTACGGGGCAGCGCCTCCCCCCCCCCCCCCTCCCCTCCTCCCTCACCCGAGTACCGCAACCCGAGCACGCCTGTGACGCATCAGTATTCATTAAAAGCGCAATTAGCGGAGTGCATAGCCCCTCACGAAGGCGCGCCGCTCCTCTCAAAGTGAAACATTACGAAAATGTCATTCGTCAAAATTTCCCCGAAGACTGTCGGTCCGGGCGAGCTGTCGGCCGGGCACCCCCTCCCGAGCCTCGGTGCCGGCGCAGCCCGGCGGGGTGAAGGCGCACTCCGGCAGTGGCGAGCGTCCGCCCTCGCAGCTCGCGCGCCTGGCGCCGTCTCCCCACACTCCGCGTCTCGCCGCCGACAAACTTTCGCGCGAACTTGTTTAGGGTCGTGTGATCGTGTCCCGGTACCCAGTGCTGCGATGCGCGATATCCGAGCTTGAGTCCAGTCAGCTCATTGGAGGAAGTGCAACTTTGTTATAGTGATAGTGTACGTCCGTGACATCATCACGTGATAGTGAGTTTAGGAACAATCGGATAATCCAGAGATATATTTGTAACAGGTACATGCTTATTTAAAATTATATTATGTCATGGGTGTTAAAAGTACATAAAAATATTTCCTACCCAATACTATGTATCATAAACCATAGATACTCATTAAATTGGCAATGTATAAGTGTACACGACCGTAGTGTTCACAAGTCCGCGCTATTCCTAGTGTCGCCCACCGTGGGACTACTTATTCGCAGTTGTAGACTGGCTATTTATTTATTTAAACTTTATGCACAAGTAAAAAATAAACTGTACAAAGGCGGATTTAATGCCATTGCATTAAATCCGCCGCGACAATCAAATTTCCGTTATATGAAAGTACTAAAATGTATTTTTTGTCACTTTGTATTATATGAGAGTTTGTGTATTATATTCGGGGGGCTTGTGGCTAAGTAATAACAGCCGCACGGGTCGATCGATCAGGTCGATCGATCATCCACGGACCAACCGCGGCAAGCGTAGCTTAACGCTTGCCGCGGTTGGTCCGTGGATGGGTGACCATCTTTACATACCAAGACCCCTCCATGCCTCGGATAGCACGATAAGCCGTTGGTCCCGGCTGTCATTTGTAGATCTTTGACAGTCGTTACGGGTCGTCAGAAGCTCGAAAGTCTGACAACCAGTCTTACCAAGGGGTATCGTGTTGCCCCGTAACTGGGTTGTGGAGGTCAGATCTCCATGTAAAATACTGGTATTCAGCTGCATCCGGTTAGACTGGAAGCCGACCCCAACGTAGTTGGGAAAAGGCAGGCAGATGAAGATGATTTTGTTTATAATTAACTAATAGTTAATATAACTTCATCTAAGTAGGAGCAGGTCGGTAGTACCGTCATGGCGAGCATAGCTACAATACCAACATAACTGCGTTTAGTTTATGACTAAATTACGTGTAGTTATTAAAATCTTCTTTTTAATATTATTAATTAATCCGAACTTCCAAAAATATTACACTTACATGAAAATAAATGACTTAGTTGCCCTAATATGTGCTACAAATTCTATAACAAAAATAAATAAATTCTAAAAATAAATTCTATAACAAAAGGGGTATCGTGTTACCCAGTAACTGGGTTGTGGAGGTCAGATAGGCAGTCGCTCCATGTAAAATACTGGTAATCAGCTGCATCCGGTTAGACTGGAAGCCGACCCCAACATAGTTGGGAAAAGGCAGGCAGATGATGACTTTGTATTATATTCATAAAAAATATATAAACAATAAAATAACCAATCTCATCGTATAAAAAAATAGAATACCATTTTTATTTTACCATTTAAAAATTTTCTTGACTTTTAGTACTTTATATTACCCCCACGTGCTGTCATCACGGTTATGCGGTTTGGAATGCTGTAGTTTCTTATACGATGTTGGGGAATATTCTCCCATTCCTTTACGAGCGCATCATTGAGCTGTTAAAGCGTGATCGGGGAAGGGTTTCGGTGTCTCACACATCGTCCGAGCTCGTCCCAAGGGTTGAGGTCTGGGCTGCGTACTGGCCACTCCGAACAGTTAATGTTCATCTCTTGAAGGTAGTCATTCACTTTGACCAGAATGAGGCCGGGCATTGTCGTGCATGCATGCAAAGATACCATGAATGGACCAACGTATTCGTTTAGGACTTCTTCCACGTATCTTTCGCTAGTTATAGAGCCGTTTTCTATAACCACCAGGTCGCGCCTCTCTGCAAAAGTTCCGGCCCATACGAGTAAGGATCCACCGCCATAGGCTACTGTCTCTTCGTGCATGCTTGCTTGAATTGCTCTCCTGGTCTTTTATACACTCTTGTTCTTCCGTCGTTCTTATAGAGCATAAATCTTGATTCATCAGAGAACATAACTCTTGACTAATCTTCAATACTCCAATTTAAGTGATTCCAGGCCTATGTTAATCTCAACATACGATGCCCACGTTCCAATTTAGGGCCGTTTGCTTAATGGTTTTAAATCTGCTTCAGCAAGTTGTTATCTAAGTGCAGTTCCTGTGAGAAAGCGGTTCCGAAGCATTGTGTTGACCAAGTATCGATCTTCTCGTGCTGTGGTACATCTGGCCCTGCCTGTTCCTGGTCTGCGTAGGTTAGAGCCGGTTTTCTCGTAAAGTCGAAAAACTCGTAGGTACAGTGGACAGCGACACACCAACTGTTTAATTTAGTTACTACATTACATTATCCTGGAAGATTCGGTATTAGAAAGCCAACATTCTGTCAATAAAATAACATCACACTTGAGTTTCATTATCTATAACAGAATGTTTAATTCAGGCATATTGCATTTTATGCTGCGTATGTTCTGTGTAAGAATAAGTAGATCTTGCTCCGACGAAATTAATAATGTATGACAGTCTTCAATTTGCGATTGAGATACAGAAACTTGATATTTTCTGTTAAGTTGATAATAATCATTAAATGTAAAATAGTAAGTTTATTTTTGCCACGAAAGGTAGTCTTGGATAACGAACAAAAGTTGGAAAGTATTACAGCATTTACGAGATTTTAGTTTGTTGGGAGAAGGTGTGTGTGTTATATTTGTAGAGTGTGCGACACTTATTTTTCATGAAATGCTACATTGCATTCGATATAAACAAAAATATTGTAATAAGTATTAATTATTAATTGCCCAAAAGCCATATTGTAAAAGAATAATGTTACAGAGGGCAGGTAGGGCAAACAATAAATTCAGATACAATGTGCGACATATTTTTTTTTCCATAGAATTCATACCATTTAAAAAAGATCTAAATTATTTAATAAGTTCATCGTAATTGGATAAAAACCATATTGATTCAAAATGAACCTGATAGTTATATAACGGCCAGTCAAGACAAATAATTCAAATTCATTTTCAGTTGGGTAAAAAACATGCGATAAAATGATTGTGTAAGTCTTGTAAAATTATGTAGGTAAAAAACATACA
The DNA here is from genome assembly GCA_905333075.3 of Atethmia centrago. NCBI lineage: Eukaryota > Metazoa > Arthropoda > Insecta > Lepidoptera > Noctuidae > Atethmia > Atethmia centrago. The sequence continues at coordinate 30,088,578 of HG995386.1, read as the reverse complement.
GTCATTTTTCTGTGGATTTATTATTGACATCTCACGAGAACACATGATGTTGCAAATTTTAACTTTTCTATGTCTGCATCAGTATTTATTCGAATATGTGCCGAACCTTCATTGTTTTCGAAATAAACAATCCCGTTTGCCGTCCAACAGAAGTTATACCCATGGCTCTTTTGGAACTGTCTCGCCAAAAAGTATATACCTAGCCTTTGAGTTTTGTGAGTAAGAATTTCGGCTATGTAGAGCGGTTTTGGTTGACTTTAGGAGCTCAGATGTGTTTTGAATAGTTTTTCTCCCTTTGGTTTACACAGATTTATTGAAACTCTTAACAGCGTTTAAGACCTTATCCTTCAATAGTTCCGTGGTAAGGACCACAATAACCGGGTTTGAGGAGTCTTTTGACTTTAGCCGGTAGATGTCCTTTATCCTCGAACTATCAATTTCGACATTCAGCGTCTTACATAATTGAACAATTTCGTTACATAATGTATCCTTCGTCTCTTTTTTTTGTTTAGGTATATTTTGTATTTCGATACTAGTTCCCCGGGATTTTTTTCCCCAGTGTTTCTAGGTTGTTAATGCGTGCAGTAGATTTGCGGTTCACCTTTGCTTTTTGAAGTTCGGAATACGCAAGTCACTTCTCGGAACACAACAAACACGATTTTGTAATAACTTTTATTGAAAGTATTTTGTTCACCGTTGTTTACGTTGCTTCTCGTTTGAATTTGTTTTAACTTAAGTCCTTTTACGTTTGAAAAATTAGATCGTTTCGATAGCACGTCTACTCGCGGCAGTGGCTTAGCGGGAGAGGGGGGGGGGGGAACTATCTTATTTCCACGGCTTCGCCCGCGTGGATATCAGAAAATATCCCACGGGACCGTACTACCGGGATTACAAGTAGTAAATCCCGTGTCATAATCAAGATAAAAAAATAAAATGTTCAATATCATGATACGAATGTCTGTTTTGATTTACTAATTTAAACAAAAAAACCGTTATTGTGACTTAACTTTAATAGTATAACCTCACGGATTTTTTTGTGGGTAATAATGAGTACTATAAACATGTAGCAAATTATTTTATGTAGGTATCATCAATAGTTTTCGCAGTGTACGCGAAATAATGACTTTTAGGCATTTTTTTGATACCTGGGCAATTTTTTGGGTTACATTATTGTAATTTTCTTAGCAATCACTATTTTTTTTTTTAATACTGTCCATGTTACTCGCTGATAATGTAGCTTTTTATCTATGAAATAAATTTTAAAATCCGTTGCTCAAGTAAACTCAAATGCTACAAGCATTTGAGTTTATTCATTACAAACAAACAAAAAATCAAATATTTTCTCTTTATAATATTATTAAGTATAGATGACAGGTCACATTGATAGACAGGTCACATTGATAGACAAAGCACAGGGATCGAATGTAATGTGAACTGTGATGGTCACAATCACAAGGGTTCGCCATGCTCAAATTAATTACTTTTGCTTTTGTTTGTCCCTTCCAGATCATCGCTCGTATAATTATTATCAGAATATTTTGATTTGTCAAGATGCAGCATTTTGCCCTTGCCTCATAACCGTAACTAATAATATACAGTGGTAGACAGCTAATTAGGGAGCTTCGAACAAAATATATAAAATTGACGTTTTAGGTCGCATGTCTCTTATCTCTTCATGGGGTTCATGGGATTCGTATGTTAATGTTTTATATTAGTAGTTCTAAAATTATCTAAAACATACGCACCTACGGTTAATCATTTTGAACATTTTCCTTTTGTAAATATTGATTCCATCAAAAACTTAAATGGGAAAATGGGAGCCAAGTGCAATATTAAGAATATGAGTGGTTTTCGACTTCGCCGACAAAAGAATTGAGATTTAAATGGGTGTCAAGTTCTGTTGAAAATCCTGAAAAATTATAAGAACATACAACGTTATAAAATAAATTTAAAACAAAATTTCAGAAAATTTTGTTTTTTTTCAGCTATAAAAATATTTGCTATTTAAAAATATAGGTAGGTCGTAGGTAGTACTGCTATTAACTATTCTGTGATGTAGTGTGTTATCCGATCGGAAACATTATCACGTGCAGAATAACTTGATATGTCCTCGAGCTGGTCATCTATAATAAACAAAAGTTCACGAGTCATTGTCTCCCTCAAACTTAACATTATGGAAGGTATTGAAGTGATCAACCGCTCGAAGACTCTTCAGCTAAAACAAAATTTACAACAGATAAAAACTAAAACGTTAACTTATTCGGCTTATTTTATGAGCCGCTTTTTAGTCGGGTTAGTCTGGATTTGCAATAAGTTCGCTCGTTATGACGTACATGGGACTTTAACTTTGTTGGGTGTTCCAACTAAGATGTAGGTATAATATAGCCGGCACAGGTGTATCCCCGCGTGCCGAACACCTTCGGAATATTACATAATCAGCCTATAATGTTCCCACTGCTGGGACAGGCCCAGACCCAGGCCTCCTCTCTGCGAGTGGGAGTGTGCCGTAATATCGGAATATTGCTGTAACTTCACTTGAAACGAAGACTTTACTTACTCAAGATGTTTTTCCCTTAGCGTGTCGATGCCAAAAATAAGTACATTAGACAGTATTTTAGACTAGTTGTGACTAGAATTCAACAGAGTGAACTCTGTTTTGCTAACCGGAAAATCCGGAATGTGATGAAATTATTTAAAAAACTCTAAAGATTACTTAAATAAATAAATAACTTAAAACGCGTGAAAATCCCTGTAATGTTTTCTACGAGTATATATCTTCGTATCTTTGTATATGGGATTTTTTATAACCTCGAAACATCCTAACGTCTGGATGGGTTTCAACATATCTTTTTTTGTGGGAAATTATCAAAGAATTTCTCCCGCTCTGGGCGGAGCGCGAGGGTGTGTCAGACTCTTACTGACTAAAACCCACCCGTGTTCCTTCCGTTGCCTGTGTTGCCAGGGGCCTCGGTAACCCTTTCGTACCTTTCGTGACCCCGGCAAGCTTAGGCCCTAGTGGACCCCTACATTTGTGCAGACATCTCTTTGAGGCGCGTGTGGAACACAACACGCCGTCGACCCGGGGTTGTTCCTTATCGGATGGCGAGCTACCCATAGGTTCACCGTCCGCAAGCCCGCGCCTACGATGGCCGGAAATCCGCCCGGGGTTCCCGACGCCCAGGGCGTCTCTTGCGGCAGCTAGGGGTGAGAGGGTGCGAAATTTGCCCTTCCCTCAACAGTCCCGCCTCCTCCTTCGCGACCATTACTGCTTCGCGGAAGGAGGTTACGGCTGCCCATGCCCTCTTGCTCCATACCATGGCCTGAACCAGGGCCGGATGCGAGAGGTCTCCGCCGCCGATCGCCTCCACGAGGACACGGTGGTGCTCTGCCCAAGCCGGGCAGACCTCCACCGTATGCGGGTTTTAACACATGAGGTGTCCATCAAAGGGATGTCGCATGAGGTATTGTCGGACCGTGTGTAAACTGTGGTCCACCTCACATGGACTACACTGCGAGGTGCACGTGGCTCCACTTCGCTGCTCAGTGCGTCGGCGTCACAGGGCGGGACGGTAGGCGACATGCCCTCTATGACCTGACGATAAATGTCTATTAGTTAGTATCTACTTATGATAAGATTAATGTATCTGTATCGGGACTGGCGAGGTTACTCAATCAATATAATACGCCCGTTCGCGTTCGTGATGTCGTGCTTTCATTTACGTTAAGATTACGATCGATTACGATTGTAAAATTCAACTATTGTAAAACGAGCAACCATGAAGATTATTGCCGGCTCTAATTCCTCATAGCAAGCTACAAATTGGAACCGTGTACCTTACTACTGACGTTTAACAAGGGATAGTACGTTGTGTTGTAGATATATGTATATCACGTTTTTACCTCGTGTGGGCTGCACAGTCTACAGTCGAGCAAGCGATGATAGCGGCATTCCGCATTACATAAGAAATAGTTCTTATGTAATGTGGAATGCCGCTATCATTGATCTGTTGCTCAGTTCTCATCAGTTGACGAATGCAACTGACTGTGCAACAGAGCAGCCGTCAGAGTTACATCCCCAAGTGAGGAGACGGTGCCTTTTTATCAATATATTTTTCATTTTATTTGCTTAAATATGACTACAAATATTGTTTCGTAGATGTCACTTTTAGAAATATGGTCCGTAGTTGAAATTGACCATGCAGTAACGCGTACTTTATTTTATTTAAGAATATGACGGCACAGTTAGAGGAGCTCAAGTAGTCAAGAGCAATGAATCTGTGACTAAGTTGAAATCATGTCTATTACTTATTGTAGCTATGTTTTAAGGATCTTCTATAGAAGTTGACAGTCGTTGAGGTCACAAAATCGCACAGAAATGTACCACCTTTGCACTGAACTAGACTTGACTTTTTATCACATTATTTAGGACCATTGCAATTTATTATAATGGTAAATGATCTTCCTGAAATTATGAAAGATGCTGGTTGCTTGCCATTTGCCGACGATCTGAAGTTGTTCAAGCGGATTACCTATCCGTCGCACTGTGAACTGCTGCAGCGGGACATAGATCGTGTAGTAGGGTGGAGTGTTATAATTGAGAACAAACATTTATTTAATGTGACAAAGTGTAACGTGATGTCTTTTACGCGGGCCGTGGTTCCCCGACATCACTAATAATAGCATGGATGGGCATGCGTTGCCGCGGGTAGTATCGGTGCGAGATCTTGGGGTCACTTTCTCTGAAGATTTGTCGTTTTGCACACATATCGTTCAGGTGTGTAAGAAAGCATTCAAGAATTTGGGATTTGTAATGCGTGAAACCCGTGAGTTCACTAACACAGCAGCTGTAAAGTCGCTTTATAATGCTTTAGTGTAATCTGGTAAAGAGTGCTATCATCTGGAATCTGTTTGAACGAAGTATTGTCTTATGGTTGAAAAAATGCAAAATAAATTTACCCGGTTCCTTTATATGAAGCAATTTGGCGTCTACCCATTATATCCACTTATGTATTCAACCCTCTTTGTAATAGGGATGGTTGGTTGCTATAAGTTGGAGGTAAGGCACAATTTCTCACTGGTTAAATATGTTTTTATGGTGTTTCGTGGTATACTGAATAATCCGCAAATACTAAAATCTTTGGGGTTGCTCGTTCCATACAGTAGGCTGCGGCAAGGCCGAGAGAGAGCCTGTTTAAAGTCCCGGTGGCCCGTACAAACTTATTAAAGTTTGCACCGGCGCGCGGCGGGGCGGCGGGGCGGGCGATAAAGGTACTCAACAGCGTCTCTCTGCGATTGGGGATCTTTACTTGCTCTTTGGCGGAATTACAGTGGGTGACATTTAACATATTGTCCTCTGTATGACTTGTCTTTACTCAGAGTCTATTTTAAATTAAATTAAGTTGGGCTTACATTGTTGTATTGGATTCCCACCTGTCAAAACAAATGTAATGGTAATAATAATAAATAAATAAATAATTTGATGTTTTTGACAGCTTAGTATTGTAGGGATGCTATTCTGTTAATATTCAAGAGCACTGTGTGTAGTGTGTGTGATTCGTGTGCGTTACGTGACGCGAGCGCGCGCGGATCGTGTGTGGCGCGTGACGTCACGGTCACGGCCGCGCGCCGGCCAAGCGTAACGCGCGCGCGCAGCGAGATAGTGGCGCCGCTGCACGGCCGCCGAGCTGCTGTTAATACACTCCACTGATAAATAATAGTTATCATCGATCGATCGATTATCGATCACTGAGCTCCACAGAACTTGAGCAAACTTGTCTAGTTAGTTGTAAGTGTTTTTATTAACAACAGTGAGAATGGCTTCAACTAATGCATTACGGTAGGGCTACAACTCGCCTACAAAATGTCTTCTACTCGTCTAACGTCTAACCTAGTCCTAACTCAGGTCATGGACTATCCGTGTGCAAAATTCCATCCAAATCAGTTCTAGCGCTAGCCGTTTTAGCAAGAAAGCGTACCAAACAAACAAACAAGCAAACTCGCTTTCGGATTTTTAATATTAAGTTAGAATCACACAACGGCTTAACGTGCTTTTCGAGACACGGAGGAGACTATATAAGGGATGGTCTCTCGTCCACGGCCCGCGCTCGGTAAGCTTAGCTTAACCTTCGATCAACCTGTGTGTTATATTTATTGCAACGAGTACCGATTACGAGTATTAACTTACAGTGCTTACAGTAGGTATAGTGCATCATCCTAATCACAATCAATGGGAAAAGTGGGAAAAGGCAGAAATGCCAAGTGGGCACCAATGCTTCTTTGGCCGAAAAGTAAGCAAGTCAGTAAGTTCCTCACGTGGACATCCCAGCAATCGCTTGACGATGTCTCGAAACAGTAGCCGAGCACTCGGACCGCATGCCGCATGGCCGTCCCGCCGGTGCCTAGTGGAGCATGAGCGACCGCGATCTGCTTGCCCTGCCATCCCTAACAATTACTATAACGTCGCTGTACTGTTACTGTGACCAATATTAACAACTGTCTGTAGTAGGCCAGAAGTTTGATGACATTTCTTATAGATAGGGGTACGGTAGGTCACTCGTCAGTAGTAACAAAACTGGTACACGCTGGTGTCTTACTTTATTGAAACTCCGTACTACGTTACGCCAGCTCAAGGTCAAAGTGTTCCTGCTGACATGCAGCCTGATGTACATACAACAAACTATGACACTTTAGCACTCCACTTTTGGAAAAACCTTTGTGTTTGTCTTATGATGTTTCCATCTGACTCGAGTAAGCTCACCACACCGAACAACCTGTGCCTTGACCTTGTGAGATTAACCTTTGGGAATCCCAAAAATAATGTTGACTTCAAGTTTAAACAAATGGACATAGTTTGCAGTAAGTAGATAATTACAATTATTTGGGTGTGGTTGGACGGTTCATTGCGTTGGAGTAAACACATCAATATGATAGCCGAAGAAGTACAGAGGAATCTAAGTTTACTCAAAGTCTTGACTGGCACAGCATGAGGTCTGCACCCTAAACATTTGAGACGTATTTACATAGCCTTTATTAGAAGTCGTATAGACTACAGCAGCTTTTTATACATATGATGTAAGTGCAAATTGTCACTACAAAATAAATAAAATTCAAAACTAGGCTTTGAGAACAATAGGAGGTTTTATCAAGACTACACCTATCCACGTTATAGAAAGTGAGCTCTGTGTAGCTCCGCTGTATCTACGGAGGAAATATTTAGGTTATAAGTTCTGTATATAGAAAATAATGTTACCCATAACTTGCTAGAACAGCTTCACACTCTTCGACAGAATAGTTATTGAAGAAATAAAAATATTCCTCTACAGATTTCTTTATATAATGAAGTGAAAGAAGATCATGTAGCATCATCACATCCCTTGTTCTTTGCTCTGAGGACATGGATGACCAACATTAATATTCAAGAAGTAATTTTAAGGGACTTAGATGTAGTGAAATTATCTAAACAAAGCTAAAATAGTCATTTATGAAAAAAAATGAATTAGAGAGTTGCTTTTGAAGTACAATGAATGGCTTAGTATATTTAAAGATGGGTCGAAGAGTGTAGAAGGTCGTGGAGCAGCCTTTTATGTGCCTAGTGAACCAATAAGTTGTCAAAGTAATTGCTTTAAAATAGATAAAAATGCGTCCATTATGACGTTGGAGCTTATTGCGATCTCTGAAGCACTTACGTTTTGTAACAGCACAACTGTACATAACCATATTGTTATTTGCACAGACAGCAAAAGTTCCTTACAATATTTAGCTCGATGCGCCCCTGGCCACAGAGGTGTATCCCTAGCTTATGTTATTCTATCTAAGATAGATGAATTAATGCATAAAGGTATAACTTTGAGATTGCAATGGGTTCCATCGCATATTGGAATACAGGGCAATGAAAGGGCTGACATGCTGGCAAAATATGCAGCTAAAAACGGAAAAAGAACTAACATAATTTTGGATTATTCAGAAGTTTTACCTAAATTTAAAAATACGTGCTATGATGATTGGAAGGAATATTTTGACAAGCGCTCTTTAGACAAAGGTATCTGGTATAAAACCATGCAGAGTCAGCCTTTTCGTGTGCCCTGGTTTGTAAATAGTAATTTAAGTCCAAAATTTGTTGTTACGGCTCATAGACTCAGATCTGGACACATTCCATGCAATAAGTTTGCGTTCATGATGAGAAAAACGAACTCGCCTAACTGTGTGGAGTGTGGAGTTGTTGAAGACTTACATCACTTATTGATGGACTGTGTTCGGCACGAGTCTGGGAGACATGATTGGTTTAGGGTTTTGTGGTTGAACAGACTTGAAGTAGGCACATTCCATAAAATCCTGGCTCAACCGAATGGCGAAGATGCGGCCAGTCTGTTCAGGTTCAAGGCCCAGATATGACCAATGTGTATCTAGGGTACAATGGGACTGACATACGCATTGCGATTATTTATAAACGTCCCTAAATAAATAAAGAAAACAAAAAAAAAGTTTCAGCTTGGTATCTGAATACTAACATTGTTGTTTTGGTTTGTTTCAGATAATAGATAATGCGTGTTAGTGATGTGAGCTAGTGATCAAGTGACGCTGAGGCTATGAGTGGCGAGCGGCACTAGTGTGGCGCGCGGTGCAACTGTGGCACGACTGGGGCACGGTCGTGGCGCGACGGCGGCGCGACATGGCAGACGATAACACTATTATCGAGGGAACTGTCAAGTTCCGCGATGGAAAGAAGGTGAGCATCGTGATATTGTTGTTATTACAACAAGCAATATACGCGCGCGCATTTTCGCGTCATGTTCACGACCGGCGACACCACCGCGCCGTCGCCAGCTGCCAGCCTGCCGCGGGGGTGTTCAATCTAGCGATGTGTTTCGTTGTTTGGAACCCTGTAAGAAGATATTTAAAGATATAATGCGCAAGCACAGCTTCTGACTCACCAAGCACAGCTGTAGGTTCACTTTGAGCGACACTTTTATTGCAATAATATTATTTTGTGTTTATGTGACTGTAAGCACAAACTCACGCGAATGTAAAAATGATAAAACTAAACAGGTCAATTTTGAATGTAGATTAAGTTTTATGTTAAGAGATGCTGTATGTTGTGATCGGTTTAGTAACGCTCTGTGTTGTCCGCAGTGGAAGTCGCGCTGGTGCGTCATGCGCAAGCTGTCGCCGGTCGCAGGTGAGCACACAGACTAATGTTACAGTAGTCTCGGGCGAGCACAGTGGCAGAAACAATAGTTAGATATCAGAAAAAGTAAGCACTGTACTTTATAGCCCGGCGATTTTTAATAGTAGCTATTTTTAGGGTTCCGTACGTCCGAATAAAAAAACGGAACCCATATAGGATCTCTCGTGTGGCTGTCTGTCTGTCTGTCCGTCTATCACAGCCAATTTGCTCCGAATCAAGTTGAAATTAAGTTGAAATTTGGTATAGGTGCATAATATGAATTTCTGTGACCCATTTGGGTCAATTTAAATTTTCTAGTTTGTCCCCCAAAAGTGAACCCCATTCATTTGAATGGGGTTCACTTTTGGGGGACAAACTAGAAAATTTAAAAAAAGTTTTACAAACTGTACCGCGTGACACACTAAATGAAACGGCTTACAGTGAGGATCTCAAATATATATTATTTTATTTAAAAATAAATAGTTTTAAAGTTATTTAAGAAAACAGCCAATTATTTACCATTCTCCCCCGTATATCCAAAACTACTGAGCCAACATTAAAAAAAAATACAGAATATAATTCTATACATTTCTTAAAAGAAATTCTATATGAAGTCTATGGTTTTAAAATAGCATGGTAAATCTCTCAATATTGTGCGTACAATCTTACATTATTTTGCAGTTCGAATGTATGTAAACATATTTTTGATCTACCTACAATGTGGATCGGTGCTCGGTTCTCTTAGGTATATTTATTTTATACCTCACAGACTTGAAGAACTTCTTCTTTGCGGATGATAGAAAGTTTTTTGGAAATCTCCATAACCAGTGGCAAAATATCCAAAATGATCTCAACGCTAGATATACAAATCAACTCAGGACTGCTTTATCAACTAGTCCTTAGTCATTTGTGTATACAAACATCAAAAAAGTCTAAGCAACATGTACGGTTTTGAACTTTTGAACCATTTTTACTATTGTAATTTCTTTTATAAATAATAACTAAGCATTTTTTGATGCATTAGTGACTGAAGCAACAAAATCCTTCATTTAATTGTTCATGCAACCACAATAATTAACAATATGTGTTATGTAACAAAAATAAAGTTAAATCCAAATGTTTCATGTTTTACAAAATTAAATAACCCTTTTTAATTATTATTTTGTAATTCAATATAAAGTGTGACCGCCGTTGTTTAAAACTTGTCAACAATGATTTTTCATTTAATTTATAATATTGCTTATCTGATCCTACGGCAATCGCTCCCAATGGAATTTTAACAAGTCTTACAGTTGTTGGGCTGTCAACACTCCGTTCAGGTTCTCTAGAACATGTCTCTGGAGCATGTCAAATGCGTGCTCGATGGGATTGAGGTCTGGTGATTGTGCAGGCCTCGGCAATACCCGAATGTTTTCCATTGCCAAGTACTCTCTGGTCCTCCGAGCTGTGTGCGAACGCGCATTGTCATGCATCAACGTGAAATCTGGGCCAAGACTTTGTGCAAATGGGTGAACATAAGGCCCGAGGATATTTTTAACCTAACTTTCAGCGTTCATATTGCCATCCGTTCCATACCATCACTGTAGAGCCACTGTAAGGGTGCACTTCCTGGAAGCATCTCAGCCGTTCAGCATTTCTGGGACGACGATACACTCTTACCCTTCTCGTACCAGGGCTTAATCCAAAGCGGGACTCATCGCAAAATAAATTTATCCTATTACTCCTAAGTTCATGTCAAGTGTTTCCACGCATTTGAAACGAAACGAATGCGTTTCAACGGGCGCGATTCCCCTGCCGAATAGGTGGGCACCTAATTTGGCGTCGTGCTCGTAGGCCGTATTCATGAAGCTTATTTCTCACGGTTTGGTGGCTAACAATCTCCCGGGCGGTTAACATCGGCTGACGTCTTGCAGTCAATTGTATGTAACGGTCCTGTCGAGCAGTTGTACTCCTTACACGTCCTGGGTGCTGCTCAGCAGGATCCCCTGTATTAACGTAACGCTGCTAAAGACGACAAATCACGCTCCTATTGACACCAAAATGCCGAGATACCTGGGTCTGATTTGTTCCCGCTTGTAGTATTCCTACAGCTCTCTGCATTTCATCAGCAGTCAAATGGCGTCGCTCCATTACATAAAAAATACTCGCCATAATTTTTTTTCAAAAACTATATTTTAAAATGATAAAAGTGAGATAATTACCAAATTTATCAAGCAACGAAAACAACATGAAATCGGGAATAAATAATTAGCTTTTATTTTAATGACTACAAAACACAATCAAAAAGTTTCTATTTTTAAATCAGCCAGATGTTTCCGAGAACAAAAAGATTGTATACCAATCTAGTTTGTTATGAAAAAAATAAAGTATCAATTACGAGTAATAAAACATGCAGTTTCTGTAAACGATGCGTGTTGCTTAGACTTTTGATGTGTGGACCGTCTTACACATAGGTAAAAACAATCCTCGAAAAACTTATCATCTCGGATTCCAAAGAACTCTTATCTGTTGAGTCTCAGAAAGATATACCTAGGTGTTATTTTGTCCACCGACCTAAAATAGGAAGCACATATATTATCCAGTATTGAGCAAATTCGAAATTTTGCATCATCCGCAAGGCAGTCCAGTGCCTGACGCCTAAGACATTTGTCAAGTTGTACAAGACCTTCATAACACCTCTCTTTGAAAATGCTAACGTCACCTGGGCCCCATATTTTCAGTCTTGTATGGATCAGAATGTTAGGCCACAAAAGGGATAAATGAAAGGCAATTGCATGCAGCTGAGATGAGAATGCTAAGAGGGTATGTGGTGTGGCTCGAATGGACAGAATATGAAATGAGTATACAAGAGGAAGTCTGAAAGTGACACCGGTGACTGAAAAGTTGTGTCATGGTATGGACATGTGATGAGGAGCAATCAGGGAAATATCGTTAGGAAAGTTTTGAGTATGCATCTGGATTGCTATACGAGTGAGGGAAGACCAAAGATACGATGAATGGTCTGTGTGAAAGATGATAAGCTTGAAAGGGAGTGACGACCAAGATGACAACTAATAGAGAAGTATGTAAAAAAAAGACATGTTGCGCCGACCACAAATAAATTGGGATAAGGGCAGGAGGATGATGACCTGGACCCATATTTCAAAAAAGAAAGAATGAAAAATTTGGGACACGCACAAGAAATACAAAAAGTAAAAACATTACCCTCCTGAGGCAGTCGGGTAAAAAAGGAGCATTTAAAACTAACAAAATTGACATATTTGTTCGATTTATACAAAAAAAAAACAGTCAAGATTTGTGCGACGCCAAAAAGGCTCGTATCTTAGGATAATGCTGCTATATAAAAAAAAAATTATAAACAGCGCTGGTATTCTGATGGGCCAACAGACATACCTACGGACTAGTTAGCTGTCCCGTCGCGGCAGCTCGAAAATTAAAAGATGGTCCCAGACTGGTGGTTGGATGGGTTTTGGCACGGGTCAGGCTTCTGGCAAAGAAGCCCCTCAAGTGCTACAGGTGCATGAGAGAGGGACACGTGGGAATTCGATGCACCTCAGAGGTTGATTGCGTCGGTCTTTGTTTTCGCTGTAGTCAGCCCGGTCATAGGGCCAGCTCTTGCAATGCCACGCCGCACTGTGTATTGTGTGTGGCATTGAACAGACCGGCTGACCACCAGACAGGTAGCAAGGCATGCAAGAGGGATAAAAAAGCTGACTCGAATGGTAAAATTGGGCCTTCGAAGTCAGCTAGCCCGCCTCCCGCTGGCAATAAAGCTGAAGAGCTGGGGCTGAAGAGGAGGCGATAGATATGGACACCCAGTAATGGCCCCACATCTTCGTCTTCTCCAAGCCAATATCAACTACTGCGCCAGGGCTCAAGACCTTTTGCTCCAGAGCATGGCGGAGTGGTTTATCAACGTCGCCATCATCGCCGAACCATACTTTGTTCCTCCCAGGGATGACTGGGTGGGTGACATTGATGGCCTGGTGGCGCTTATCTCGAGGCCGGCCACTGGTACTCCGCCCCTTGAGACCGTAACCCGGGGGCGAGGTTTTGTAGCGGCCTTAGTCGAGAATATCATGGTCGTGGGGATTTATTTCTCGCCCAACCGACCTCTCGCCGACTTTGAGAGTTTCGTAACGGAGTTGGCCACAGTCATCAGTCGAAGCCGTCCTCACCCCGTCCTTGTCATGGGGACTTCAACGCCAAGTCCAGGACTTGGGGTTCCCCAGCAACGGACGCGCGGGGCGTGTTATTAGAGGAGTGAGCGGTGGAGTCAGGCCTACTGCTCCTAAACCGGGGATCCGTTCAGACATGTGTGCGGCAGTGGGCCGGGTCTATAGTGGACTTATCGTTTGCTAGTCCCGCTGTCGCATGCCGTGTTCAGGACTGGCATGTATTGGAGGAGGTGGAAACGTTGTCGGATCACAGATACATCCGGTTTGACGTCTCCGCCCAGACCTCGGGTGGCCCGGTCCAAGCGGCCCCGGCCGGGGTTGGGGAGGACTTGCGATGGGCGCTCAAGCAACTTAACAGGGAAGCCCTTCTGATGGCCTCAATCGTGCAGGCCTGGTTGGACTCACCAGTCAGGCCTGTCGATATTGACGAGGAAGTAGAATGGTTCTGGGAGGCCATGGCACAAATTTGTGATGCTGCGATGCCCCGCGTTCAGTCTCCATCTGCCAAGCGCCAGGTGTATTGGTGGTCGCAAGACATTGCGCAGTTGCGCATTGCATGCGTGGCAGCGCGACGCCCATACACCAGGCACCGACGAAGGCGCCGACGAACACCAGAAGCGCTGGTAAGGGAAGCGGAACTGCATGAGTTGTACAGAGTGGCGAAGAAGGCTCTTCAGCTGAAAATAAAGCAGGAAAGGGCCCAAACCCATGATGAATTGCTGGCAATTTAAGAACGTGATCCGTGGGGGCGTCCATACCGTTTGGTTAGGGGCAAACTTCGCTCGTGGGCGCCCCCACTGTGCCGAAGCCTCCAGCCGCAGCTGCTGGAGAGAGTGGTGAACGCTTTATTCCCCTCGAAAGGGCAGCACACGCCACCGCATATGGTTCCGCCTACTATGTTGCCCAACGTGGAAATAGACAACGTGCCTGAAGTAACCCTGGTAGAACTGAGAGCGGCAATACAAAGGCTTCAGGCCAAAAACACTGCTCCAGGACCTGACGGGATTCCTGGCCGTGCATGCGTTCTGGCCAACAGGGTTCTCTGGCCCCGATTTGTAGGACTCTTGAGCGCATGTACGGAGTTGGGCCAGTTTCCCCGCCAGTGGTAGACTGGAAAGCGTCCTGCGGACTCTCCATCCGCTTGCCGGCCCATTGTGTTGCTGGATAATCTAGGCAAACTCTTCGAGAGAATTATTGCAGACCGCCTTATCCAGCACATGGCAAAAGAGAGGCCGGATCTGGCGGATAACCAGAATGATAGGCCACAAAAGGGATGAATGATAGGCAATTGCATGCAGCTGAGATGAGAATGCTAAGAGGGTATGTGGTGTGGCTCGAATGAACAGAATAAGAAATGAGTATACAAGAGGAAGTCTAAAAGTTGAGTGGAGATTCGCCAGAGCAAACGTGCTCAAAGGAAGGAAGTATTCCAGTAAGATGCTGGTAGGGATCTTAACCGTACTTCCGGGATTGTCCTGATATCCGTGGAATAGCTCTCCACTCCTCATAAAAATCTCAGTACATGTTGCCTCCATGTCGCTGCGACACTGCTAGGGACCGTTTTAAGGGACCTAAAAAAAATGTAGGCTATACTTAAAAAGATACGAGTACGTAGTTACGCATGGAAAACATAACCCTGTGGGCAGTCGGGTAGATACTTAATTATAATTTGAATGCAATTTGGATGCTTAATAAAACAGACAAATTAGATACGAAAAATTAAATCGAGGTCACTTTGAATGTTTTCTCCTACCAAAAAAAGAAAATTCGGAAAAAAAACACCTAGAATAGAAAAGAATACTCTTTATTATGTACACCATAAAAATTACAGATACAAATGTTGAAATTTTACAAGGGGTGACACAATGGGCGGTCTTATTACCTACATCATTTTTACGTATTCTCAACTGCAATGGTTTCGCTATTAGGGGTAGGTACTTAGAATTTAATAATGAATATCACGAATTTACACAATCATTTATTGTCTCGTGCTACATACGGCATCGTAGCTTACGAACTTGCAAATGCAACTCAATAACAGCAATGCAATATAACAGTGCGTTAGTGTCGTCGCGTGTGACATGTCTCGCATGTAATGGGTGCTTCTAATTAAGGTCGATTGTCGCGAGTCGCGACGACTGACGATAACCTTGTTTCATTGATAAAGCTGTGCGTTAATTGCGTCGTATTTTTGTGACGACATGTAAGCTAGACTATTTTTCTCGCGTCTCTGCGTATGAACGATGGTGCTCCCTAATTGCGCCTCGTTAGCGTTGATTTGTTGCCACTAGTTCATTTGTTTGCTCCAGGAAAGTGCATAGATTTAAACGAAGGATTTAGGAGTCCGGGAGTGCATAATATATAATAGTGTGATGCATTCACGGACTCTTAAATCGAGCCACCCCGCATGTTTATAGCGCGTTTTTCATGCTATGCATAATCAGCCTATACGGTTCCCACTGCTGGGACACAGGCCCCCTCTGTATGAGAAGGAGTGAGCCGTAATCCACCACGCGGGCCCAGTGCGGGTTGGTAGATGTCACACGTCTTCTAATTTTTGGTTCTAGGACATGCCGGCTTCCTCACGATGTTTTCCTTCACCGTTTTGAGAGCAGCGGTGATGAAATTATGTACACAAAGTAAAGCACCTGCTTGGGTTCGAACCCAAGCCTCGGGGTCGTTACCACTGGGCCACCATTGCTCTGCTCTCGCTATGCATATCGATTGAATATCGTGCGGGAAAAGTGACATGACATACCAGCAGTACGTCCTAGGATAGTTACAAGAATATTGTATACCTGTCAATTCTAATGAAAAGATTTTTTCTTGTTTCATATACTTAAGTATAGTAAATTTGTTTTTCTTATTATAACTATGGGCTATCCCATTGCTCAGCTAAGATTACCCTTCCCACTGTTCCCGGTCTACTATTGGGTATACTGCGATGTTGCGTCAACCGTCCAGATAGAACGTCTTGTGCCGTCTTTGTTAGTTTCTGCCTTCATAGGAATCTACTATGTAAGCCGTTTCTTGTATTCGGTATCCACGGTAGTGTTTGGCAGTTAAGTTCCAATTGGTTCTTTGAGATCTCTTTCGGTTTAAAATTTACCTTAGCATACGTCTATAATCTGTGTGACTGTGTCAGAACTATAAGTTGACCTTCAGGTAACGGTTTAGTGGTGCGATGATCTTAAGATAAACCTACTATTATTTATTTATTTATTGATTAAAAATTTATGCACAAGTATATAAATAAAAAAATATAGTAAAGTAGTGCATATATTTAACCAAACACAAATGTAGGGTTCCACTAGGGCCGATGCCTGCCGGGGTCGCGGGAAGGTACTTATGGGTCACCGAGGCCCCCGCAACACAGGCAACGGAAGGAATACGGGTGGGTTTTAGTCAGTAAGAGTCTGACACGCCCTCCCGCTCCGCCTAGAGCGGGAGAAGTTATTTGATGATTCCCCATCCAAAAAAAAAAAAAAAGGGCAGGGTATTAAAGGCACTGGCGATGTCTAGAGACTCTGCCAAGACGACCCCACCCTGGGAAACAGAATTCCCCGTCATCAGGGCTCGCACGCGCATGATGGCGTCCACCGTAGAGCGCCCCCTGTGGAAACCAAACTGGCTCTCCGCCAAATCCGGCCCCACCCGCACCAGCTGGCCAACGAGGTGGTCTGCAATGACTCTTTCAAAGAGCTTGCCCACCTCGTCGAGCAGCACGATGGGCCGATAAATGGACGGAGAGTCCGCAGGGTGCCCTGCTTTCTTTATGGACCAGTTTCCCCGTCTTCCAACGAAGCGGGAACTGGCCCCTCTCCAAGCTTGCGCTTAGGAGCCCCTTAAGTCGAGGCCCGAGAGCCTTCAAGGCCAGGACCCAGGCTTTTCCAGGTAAGCCGTCGGGTCCTGGGGCGGTATTTTTGGTATTAAACCTGCGTACCGCAGCTCTCATTTCTACCTCGGTCATCTCCGGAGCATCATCGTCGTCGTCGTAGGTGGTATGGTCCGCACCGCAGTAGGCGGAGCCATGGGCGGGGAGGTGTGTTCCTCTCGCGAAGGGAACAGAGCGCTTACCACGTGCTCCACAATCTGGGGCCGGAGACTCTGCGTCAACGGGGAAGCCCATGGGCGGAGTTTATCCCGCACCACTTTGTACGGGCGTCCCCATGGGTCCCCGTTCAGAGTCCCCAGCGACTCCTCGCGGGCCAATCCCCTGGCCTGCAGGGTCTCCGCATGGAGGGCGGTCTTCGCCGCTCTTAACCCCTCGTACAGCTCCGCCTGAATGGCATCCGTATCCGGAGGTTTGATACGGAACCTGCGGTGCCTGGTGTATCGGCGTCGCGCAGCAATGAACGCAGTGCCCAAAGCCGTCAGCTCCTGCGACCACCAGTACACCTGGCGCGAGGCACGTCCAGGCTGGATCCGGGGCATTGCCACGTCACATATGTCGGACATGGCCTCCCGGAACCACTCCGCCTCGTCGTTGATGTCAGCAGGCCCGTCCGGTGGTTACACCCAGGCCTGCACGATTGAGGCTTCCAGGAGGAGCTCCCGGTCCAGCTGCTTCAGCGCTCACCGCGGACCACTCGAGGCCCGTCGGACCGGCGCTTTTGAGGTCTGGGCGGAGACGTCTAACTGGATATACCGGTGATCGGATTAGGTCTCCACCCCCTCCATGACGCGCCAGTCAACTACACGCTGCGACAGAGCGGGGCTAGCGAACAAGATGTCCACCACTGATTCACCCCGCATCCGCACACACGTGGGGACAGAACCCCGGTTTAGGACGACCAGGCCCGTCTCCAGAGCCCAGTCCTCCACCGTCCTGCCCCGTGTATACGTTAACCGGGAACTCCAAGCCAAATTCTTGGTATTTAAGTCCCCTAGCATGAACACGGGGAGGGAACCGAACCCGACGACGACGACTCTCAACTCCGCAAGGGAGTTATGGAACTCGGCAAGAGTTCGGTTTGAAGAGAAGTAGATCCCTTCCACGACAATCTCCCCGAAATGTGATGCTACGCAGCCCCGTCCTCTCTTGATGGCCTCGAGGGACGGAGTACCAGCGGCAGCTAAAGAAATTAGGGTCACTGAGCCGCTCAGGTCCTCCACCCAGTCATCCCTGGGCGGGACAAAGTACGGCTCAGTGACCACGGCGATGTTAATCGACCATTGCGCCATGCTCTGAAGCAACAGATCCTGAGCGGTGGCGCAGTTTGCCTGGAGGAGGCGTAATGGGGCCATTATTGGCACTCCATTTTGGCGTTGGCCTCCTCCCGAACCGAGGGTCCTGCTGCGGCGGCTATGGCGGCGACGACTGCGGTGGTTGAAGCAGCAGCGGCGGCGGCGGCAATGGCGGCGGCGGCGGCAGTGGCGGCGGCTGCGGTGGTGACGGTGGTGGCGGCGGTGGCGGAGGGCTTGCCCCTGGCCTTGACTTTGGCAGATGGGGCGCAGGCCTTGCCCCCAATCCGGTGCTCGGCTGGCACTCGCCGCACATACGGCACAGTGCGGCGTGGCGTTGCAGGAGCCTTGTGCCCGGGCTGACCACAGCGGTAGCAGAGACCGGTTGCGGTCCACCTCCGAGGTGCAATTAGCTCCCACGTGATGGCCCACCTGGCAGCGCAAGCACCTCAGAGGTCTGGGCTCCAGCAGTTTGACCTGCGCGGACACCCAGCCCACCAATAACCTTTGGCCATCTACGGCAAGTTTTTTGGCCGCCGACACGGGGCAGCTCACCGTAACGATTTGCAGCCCCGTGTAGTCAGGACGGATGGTGCCTGCCCTCACCTGCTCGGCAGAGCACCCCCCAGTCTTAGCCACTGCGGCGTCTACATGTTCCTCCGTCACGGAGTCGTCCAGGCCCATGATACGCATGTTAGCGCACTTGGTGGGCCTGGACACTCAGATCTCGTCCGTATTTAGGGACGACCTAAGCCTTTCGGCCAGAGCGTCAGCGGCCGGGCCACTGGCCGCACCGGGAACCTGCACCATACGGGCCCCAGTCACTGTTATTTTCGCTGCCAATGGGCAGCGCCGAGCTCCTATTGGCGCACCACCTCACCCAACTTCGCCATAACGGTCTTATAGGACACGCCCTTCTTTTCCGCATGAGACTGTAGTGTGATCACAATAGCTGCGGAATTCGGGGCGCGGAGCTTGGCCGCGGTGGTTCGCTCCTTGCGCCGCTGTTGCTTCTCCCTCTTTTTGGCTGCCCTCTTTGCCTTAGCCGCCTTCCTCTTCTCTCCGGCTACTTGCCATCCGGCATCTGCCGGAAGAGATTTAGGAGGCGGGAGCGGCCGTCTCGCCACCAGGGCTGGTTCCCTCGCCGCCAGGGCTGGGGCCCTCGCCGCAGGGGCCGAAGTCTTTGCCGCTGGGGCTGGAGCCTTCGCAACCCGCGCATTTGCCTCGCCATTTGGCTGCCCCGACGACCCCAGTTTGGCCGTGGCAGCTGTGGTGGCAGAATACGATGGGGCCTTGCGCTAGCCCGAGGCCGGCTGGCACGCCACCAACGGGGGGCGCAGGACTATGGCCTCTAGAGCGGAGAAACGACTCCGCAAGGAGGCCATTTCCTGCCGCACCAGGGTCAATACCTGGTCTTCAGCAGGCACGGGCCGCCCCTGCCCATGCTGCTGCCCCCCCTGCGGCTCCACTCGGGGGTCGGCTCTTCTGAGTGCGGCCAGGTCCGCTCGGAGCTCCTTATTCTCTTTTCGGAGAAGCTCCATGGTGGCTGTTAAGCGGGCCAAATTCGCCCACATCGCCGACATGCCGTCTGACGGAGGCCCTAGGTAAAGGGCCTCCGCTGCCACCACAATCACGGCCGTGGCCGTGGATATGGCCTGGTCCTTAGAGCACTTGAGCCTCTTCACGGCCACACCCTTGATCGCGGCTACCACGACCTCTGCGAACCCAGCTACACGCTCCGAATTGGGCTGCCAGCGACGTCCGGCCCACCACCAGAAGCCTCTGAGCCCTGCACCACCTTTGCGAGCCTCTCGGTTCACTGGGCCTTCTCGGCTGGGCAGGCTCGGCTCGGCTCGCCGAGCTCCCTGGTGGAGGGCCCTCTATCCGCCCCTTTTCCTCCTCGGGCCCCACCCCGCCCGCTGGGGTGGATTTTTATCCTCCGCTCGACCCTCTTGTCGGAGGACGATCCCGAGTTAAGGCGCTTCGAGGTTCGTCTGAACTGTCGGCTCCTCCCATTCATTTGTTTGCGCTCCGAGCTCCATCCTGAGCTCTTTGCGCTAGATGCAGCGTTGGACTCCAACCCCGCATCACTCTCCTCCACTTGACTTTTCGGTTTTTTTGTTAATAGTTTTTCAATTTTTGATCCCACGAGTGTGGGGGATGTAAAAAGTACACCTAGGTTCACCCCCTGTCCCTAGGCAAGTGTACATTTATAACCCAACCAGGGGGTCCACTGGTACCCTGGCTGGGGGTGCGCTAACGACTGATGCGCCACCTACAACTACGAAATTGCGGATGACACTATTCCTCAGCCATTCGTATCCTCGCCGCGCACCAAAACTTGATATTAGAGGATTTTTTATAGAGGTTATCATCCTCGCGATCCGGGCGACCAAGCCAAGATCCGCGTCCCTTTCCAAGTCACAAAACATGACTGTGATCTCTTTACGGATTACGATATCGACGGTTGCAGGCAGACGAATCGGTTCTCCCGCTGCTAGCTCGCTGGTAGGGTGAGTGCACAGCAAGCACCGTCACTTTTCGCCTTTTTTTTCCCGTATTTGCAGGGAAACAGCAGCAATCAGGCACACGAGGAGGTTTTCTGCACGTACCCCGAGAGCAGTGGCCTGGATGCAGAGAGATATAAGCTATCACTTACCGACAACGTAACAGTCAGATAAACAAATAGCATCACCTAAACGTTTTTTTTAAGCGGTTTTAATTATTTCATTGAGTAGGTAGATTGTGGTGTATGGATTTTTGCTTTTCTTTTTTCTATTTTGCGTAAAAAATAAAAAAGGTTGTCTGTAAAAGATCGCTTTTAGCGATAAGACCACCCATTGTGTCATCCCTTGTAAATGTTCTACATTTATATCTCTATTTTTTATGCTGTACATATTAATAATAAAGAGTATTCCTTCTTCTATCTATGTATTGTTTCGATATTTTAGACTTGGACTATCTCATCGCAAAAGTAGACCTATCATGTGAATAATTTCATATTAGCCATTGTTCATTTATGTGTAGTATTGCTACACATGATACAGTACCCACCTATTTTTAGGATTCCGTAGTAAACAAGGAACCCTTATAGTTTCGAGATGTCCGTCTGTCTGTCTGTCTATCCCCACTGTAGCCCCCAGCTAAATGGTCGTATATGGAGATGTGAAAAAATTCATGGCAGTAGTACATATTATAATGAAATTAAAAGAAAAACTATCACAGCTAAGTAGACTTTACAAATTAACGAGTAATAGTGCATCAAGTTAAATTTGCAGTTGGAGACTTGACCGTGACGTATGGGAGAAAATGTTTTTCAACTACAATGTTATGTTCGTTTTCAGGATAAATTTATCCCAACTTCCCAACTACGGAACCCTTAATTGTGCGTGGTCCGACACGCATTTGGCCGGCTTTTTATACGTTATTATGTCATATATTATGTCTTTACAGACAAAGTTTCGGTATTTTTAAAAATCTGAAATCAACGCTGACAGTTTCAGGCAAAAGCTATTTCTGCAATGTTCACAAATCATCAAAGACTCATCTAAGTGCGTGTCGCGATCAAAGCATTAGTAGTTGTAACAGATTAGTGAGCAGTATTTGTTCACAGAGTACTGGGCTACTGTCTGCGCAGACGCATGAGTCGCGCGACGTGTGTGGCGCGCGAGCGACGCTTCCCGGCGCCCACTGCGTGCGCCTGTGCCGCGTCTTTACGACTCACAGTTTGTCACGAGACTAATGTACACTTCCGACGTCTTGTTGCCCATAAATTGGTTTGAAAACACTGTAACATTGATGAAAGGGTGCATCCTCAAAGTAACTAAATGAATACTACTGCTTTCTACAAGACAGAGCATAGTCCTTCGAGTATGCTCTGTCGTGGTAGTCAGGGGTAACACATATCACGGAACTCAGTCGTGCAAATACTTTGTTGTAGATAGGTACAGGGGCTCTGGCACGAACGCACGAACTAAACATAACGTATATTCGAATGATTTTTTAATCCAAAACACAATATTCATATTAATCTAATACAACTCTCCAATATTATTTTAGTTCCAAATGCGGCAAGCACAATTAGAAATATAAATGAATAGTTAAAACCAAATAAATATTATTTATTTAGTTTTATACTAGACTATTGTCTTCGTAATTTGATATATAAATATTTGAAATAATATGTTTATAATATAGTGCAATTAATTTGTAAAGTAATGTTTAACGCGGACAAAAACACGACTATTACACAAAAAATAACGGGCGTATTTTCATGAAAATTTCACCATCTAAAAGACAATTTACGAGTAACTACTCAAATTTTAGTATACGTATTCTATTTGTTTTGTGTTTGATAAATCAAGGAGGGTTGTTTTTTCGAGTAAACTTTGTGCGCGTTGAAGCGTTCTTGCGGGCGACGGGTGGCAGTGCATCGCTGACCACTGTCACGGGTAGACGCTAACGCTCGGCGCTCTGAGTCACAATAACATGATTTTATTCGTTTTTAAGGACGCATTTGTAAAATTTATAGGTAAACTACTACATTGTCACGGGTCACACACACAAGTGTACGCACGGGTAGCTACGGGAATACTCGTATCGAGTATTTTTTTTCTTATTTCGTTATAATTCGTAGGTACTTACAAAAAATATTTCGTATTGCTCTTTATAATTTTACTAAATAATTCTTAGATACAAATACTTCAGTGACTCCTAGGCACTGGAAGCCCTCTACTAGTAGAGAGATGTGGGCTGTGGACTTTAGGCAAATTTTATTAGTTATGATGAGACCTTACCTCCGGACTTGATGAAGTGACCTGAAGGTGTACTTCGGTGACTGGTACTGGAACTGGTCGACGGGTAGGACTAGGTGTGCCGAGTTTGGGCTCATTTTGATAGCTGTGATGAGACCTTACCTTCGGACTTGATGGTGTGACCTGAACGTGTACTTCGGTGACGGCTACTGGAACTCGTCGACCAGTAGAACTAGGTGTGCCGAGTTTGGGCTCGTTTTGATAGTTATGATGAGACCTTATCAACGGACTTGATGGAGTGACCTGAAGGTGTACTTCGGTGACTGGTACTGGAACTGGTCGACGAGTAGGACTAGGTGTGCCGAGTTTGAGCTCATTTTGATAGTTGTGATGAGACCTTACCTCCGGACTTGATAGTGTGACCTGAAGGTGTACTTCGGTGACTACTACTGGAACTCCTCGACAAATAGAACTAGGTGTGCCGAGTTCAGGCTCGTTTCAATAGTTATGATGAGACATTACCTTCGGACTTGATGGAGTGACCTGAAGGTGTACTTCGGTGTCTGCTACTGGAACTCGTGGACCAGTAGAACTAGGGGTGCCGAGTTTGGGCTCGTTTTGATAGTTATGATGAGACCTTACCAACGGACTTGATGGTGTGACCTGAAGGTGTACTTCGGTGACTGCTACTGGAACTCGTCGACCAGTTAACCAGTAAACCGCCTAGCTAAAATCAGACAGGATAGTCCTCACCATCTGAAACGTATGGTTACCGTACGAAGTAGAATAGAATAGAATACTCTTTATTATGTACACCATAAAAATTACAGATACAAATGTTGAAATTTTACAAGGGGTGACACAATGGGCGGTCTTATCGCTAAAAGCGATCTTTTACAGACAACCGAAATTACGTGCCATTACGAGCCATGCGTCACCCCCCGCGACCCATGGCTCGTCCCATTCGCACAAGGTCGCCGTCACCTAATGTCGCCTTAACCATTTACGTACACACATATACAGGGTGTCCGGTAATTAATGGATAACCTTGAAATGGTTCATGGTAGAACGAATGGCCTTTCAGAAAAAAAATACATTAAAAAAAACAAGTAGTACCAAAGATATGTTTTTTTTAAATAATATGGATGTATTTTGTCGGCAACCAACAACCTACATTTGGAACTATGCTTCGTTTAGGCATGAAAACGTGTCTAATAAACTACACTAACTCACAAATAAATAAATAAATGACAGTATATTAATTGGGATAAGTAAACTAAGCACTGATCATTAACACATTATAACTCGCACCATATACCTAACATCACAAATCACACTCGCACCCACACTCACTTACACACTCGCACCCACCCTCACTCACACACTCATTATACACATACCACACACACATACACACGCGCGCGCGCGATCTGGCCATTCTTTGCATTACGCTCACTCATTCATTTGGAGAGCTGATTGTATAAATTTTTAAGTTACCCTCTTATCTAATAGTCTTACATGTTTACATTGTCTACATTTCAATTGCATAAATATGACAAGTGGAAGTGCGGAGTCTCCTAATACAAGCAATTCCTTGCTTAAAAGGTGATCTCCAACAATATGTATCAAAATGATTTTTGTAATTGAAATAAACATTTTATTATTTTTATTATTATTATTTTTGTTACCTTTATTTTATATTCTTGTACACCACGACCACAAATTAATGAATTCCATTAGTTTTTTATTGGACACCCTGTATAAACAGACAAGAAGAAAAGAGCAGAAAAATATGAAGTGTTACGGTGTAAATTAAATAATAAAGTCTATTTCAACAAACTATTATTTTGTGTTACTGCCTACCACAGCACTTCTTAAAAAATTACAGGTAAAAAACAACACTAAGGACAATGGACAATTTGCACGAGTAAAACAGATATACATAATTTGCTTGGAGCTAACTGGGAGAGACTAGGTGGTTCTAAAAGGTTCTAGAAAATATTTGTAGCTAGACCGAGCGTGCATTCGCTTTGAGGCAAGGTCGAACATGAACCAACGGTTGATGTCGGGATGTTGTATATATGCTGGTTGCACGGTAAACTCTGCTTGCGTGATGCAGCATTTTGCGTGATGTCAGTGTGCGTAATTCGAATGTGGCGATGTAGATGCGGCCACTAATACGTACAAAGATAATGCTTCTATTCTCTTATTTCTTCCAGCATACCTGCGATAGAAAAGTAGATAAAGAGATGTAGACAACGTGTACACTTCCGGCGATTTCGAAACAATCCACAAAACAAATATTAAGGGAATACTCGTATACTAACATACATACCTAGTCGTTACGGGTCATCAGAAGCTCGAAAGTCTGACAACCAGTCTTACCAAAGGGTATCGTGTTACCCAGTAACTGGGTTATGGACGTCAAATAGGCAGTCGCTCCATGTAAAATACTGGTATTCAGCTGTATTCGGTAAAACTAGAAGCCGACCCCAACATAGTTGGGAAAAGGCTAGGCAGATGATGATACTAACATACATACCTACATACATACTTTTAACCTTTTGACCGCCACAGTCATGTAACATGTGATAGGCCAAAATGTGCCAAGCACGCCACGGTCACGACTACATGACAGATTTTAAGGAATATTTCGTAGCTTGGCGCCGAGGGCACGTTTTTGCTTTTTGACGTGGTGGTCAATAGGTTAAAATAAATGTCACTAGAATATCAAAAATTAAAGTGTACTTAATTTATAATAATAGATACACAACTACAAACGCAACACAGTAACGCAACGCAGCTACATACGCAACTATGACAAAGTGCAAAGGAAGGAAGGTGGTGGTCTTTCACTCTTCTTTTAAGTAATTACTGCAATAGTTTAGCAGTCCCTAATGTCAAGCGGAAGCGAAATCCACAACCGCACCGCGTGCACAGTGAAGGAGTTATGTGCGAAACAACTATTTTCTATTTTATAATGCGTTGGAATTGACGTCACGTTTACTCCGCGTGTTTGTGCTAGGCCCACAGCACAGCTAAGGCTGATAGTAAGCAGAACTGTATCTGACCGAGCCGAGCCCACAAACACACCGACAGAAGATATTCACCAGTTGGCGAGTACAGAGATCACTCGCCACGAGCCATGGTATGGACACGTCGTGAAACTTGTAATTCTATTCGGCGCTTTGTTAGGAGCAACACCCTAATTGTGCAACACACTTACAATCACAATACGGTTTTGAAGTATATTTCTAAGTTATTGCTTCATACGTTTGAACAATTTGTCTGCTAAACAACGTAAATAACGCAATGAACTGAAAGTCATTGCGATTGATTGCCATTTTGCTTGTATGTTACGCAACTACCCCACGGGTCTTACTGTTTCTAAGTGCATATCCGACGGAGTGCCGGAATGCGTGGATGTATTTATGGCTACCTCGCTTCGCACAATGAAAATAAAAATAATTGTAAAAGCGCTCCGGGCGAATGATTCACGGGCGAATGGCTCTCTGTGGTGCCTATTTCCGGTCCCTCTAACTATACGGCTCGCACCTCTAAATCGGACGTCAAATGCTCGCCGACATTCGCGCAATAGGGATAAGTTTTCATAATATGCGCGAATCTGTCATCTGTGTTTCTTCTAAAACTAGCTCCTGCCCGCGATTTTGTCCGCGTGAAATGTCGTGTTTTAATATAAAATTATATCCTACACCTACAGCATCGCATCGCTCGCCCTATTCGTTTTAATATAAAATAATATCCTACACCTATAGCATCGCATTGCTCGCCCTATTCGTTTTAATATAAAATAATATCCTACACCTATAGCATCGCATCGCTCGCCCTATTCGTTTTAATATAAAATAATATCCTACACCTATAGCATCGCATTGTTCGCCCTATTCGTTTTAATATAAAATAATATCCTACACCTACAGCATAGCATCGCTCGCCCTATTCGTTTTCGCTTAGCGTTCTTTCTGTTTTTTTTTCTGTTTGGTCGGCTCCTAAGGGCAGTAGCCTGATATTAAATAGCCCATAACCTTCCTCAAGAATTTCAAATCCGGTAAATTGTGCGTTCAAACAAACAAAGCTTTGTTATTCAAATCAAATCAAATCAAAGGACGATGCTAGAAAACGTCCCCCAACTTTTACACCGACCAACAGATTTGAAATGTATCTCAGTCAACACATCTTAGTAAAGTGATAAATTTTTACTATGGCGACATCTCTCAAAAGTGCGGGACATTCCGAGAAAATAATGTTTTAATATTATTATGTTTGGCACAAAATAACAGTTTGTTTCATAGTATTATTTTTATGTCCTTACATATCTCGGGACCATGGGGTCCCGGACCTTTGGAAGGCGTACGACGGGCCGAAGCCAACTCGCAGAGGCCCCTTGGACAATTGTAATGGAATGAGGCACCATTATCCCTGTTTGCTCTATAAAGGTGTACCAAAGTGATGCAGACCCCGGTTGATGCAAGACTATTGCAGAACATGGGAACAAAAAATATTAGGCTATGGGTTTGGGAGGTTATAGTGGATCGGTTTCCTAAGACTATAGAAAGGCTATGGCCCCTACCTGACCAATGCTTTATATAAAATACACCGACAAAATGGCAGGGGGTGACTTGCACACACAATAATGGGCCCCCGAAAACGGCCGCTAGCAAATAGTAACAAGGGGGCAACACTTCCTGAGGTGCTTGAGGAGTGGAGAGGTATTCTACGGCTATCAGGACAATCCCGGAAGTATGGTCAAGATCCCTACAGTGTCCCTATAGTGGGGACAGAACCCCGGTTTAGGCCGACTAGGCCTATCTCCAGAGCCCAGTCCTCCACCATCCTGTCCCGTGTGTCCGTTAACTGGGAACCCCAAGCCAAGTTCTTGGCATTGAAGTCCCCGAGGACGAACACGGGGAGGGAACCAAACCCGACGACGACGTCTCTCAACTCCGCAAGGGAGTTGTGGAACTCGGCAAGAGTTCGGTTCGGAGAGAAGTAGACCCCTACTACGACAATCTCCCCTAACCGTGCTGCTACGCAGCCCCGTCCTCTCTTGCGAGGGACGGAGTACTGGCGGCGGCCGACGATATTAGGGTTACTGAGCCGCTCAGGTCCTCTACCCAGTCATCCCTGGGCGGGACAAAGTACGGCTCAGCGACCACGGCGATGTTAATCGACCAACAGAGCTCTGGAGCAACAGATCCTGAGCGGTGGCGCAGTGGCTATTGTTCGCCTGAAGGAGGCGTAATGGGGTCATTATTGGCACTCCATGTTGGCATTGGCCTCCTCCCGAACCTAGGGTCCTGCCGCGGCGGCTATGGTGGCGACGACTGCGGTGGTGGAAACGGCAGCGGTGGCGACGGCAGTGGCGGCGACTGCGGCGGTAACGGCGGTGGCGGAGGGCTTGCCCCTGGCCTTGGCTTTGGCGGGTGGGATGCAGGCCTTGCCCCCCATCCGGTAGTCGGCCGGCTTGCCAGCCGCCGCACATACGGCACAGTGCAGCGTGGCGTCCGACCCCGCATCACTCTCCTCCACTTGACTTTTGGTTTTAGTTATTTTTAATTTTTCCATATTTGATCCCACGAGTGTGGGGGATGTAAAAAGTACACCTAGGTTCACCCCCTGTCCCTAGGCAAGTGTACATTTATAACCCAACCAGGGGGTCCACTGGTACCCTGGCTGGGGGTGCGCTAACGACTGATGCGCCACCTACAACTGCGAAGTTGCAGATGACACTACTCCTCAGCCATTCATATCCTTGCCGCGCGCCAAAACGTGATATTAGAGTTTTTTTTTTATAGAGGTTATCATCCTCGCGATCCCGGCGACCAAGCCAAGATCCTCGTCCCGTTCCAAGCCACAAAACATGACTGTGGTCTCTTTACGGATTACGATTTCGACGGTTGTAGGCAGAAGAATCATTCTCCCGCTGCTTGCTCGCTGGCAGGGTAAGTGCACAGCAAGCACCGCCACTCACGTAGTCAACTTGAAAGCTAAATAAATATAGCGAGAATGTTTGTCACAGGATTTTGTTTCCAGACATCTTGGATTAGATCACATGACTAGAGACAGTGTTCTCGAGAAAAACCTATTAATTCCAAAACAGATTTTCGGAAATGACGAGAATACAAAGGCCATTTTGATTTGTGATGGAACGTATAGGTATATACATCGAATAAAGTGCGAACGTTTTCTTCCAACGTGCAAGTTATAGCCATCAATCATAAGTTTAGGAACCTATTAAAACCATTGTTGATAGTGTGCTGTGATGGATACATCATAGATGTAATGGGCCCATACCCCGCAACTACTTCTGATGCGTCAATAATGCAATGAATAATGAACAATCAAGAACATGCACTGCATTGGTTTTTAAACCCTGGTGACGTCTTCATTCTGGATCGGGGCTTTCGGGAGAGCATCGATGACATAGAGTCATACCAATAAAGAAGAAGCGCATATGCCTACCTTGTATTGCACGTGCCTTACTTCATAATAGCCTATAATGTTGTTATTTTAATTTTTATAACATTTTTGTGGTGAATGAGAAACAATAAACAACGATTTTTAATTTAATTTTATTTCTAAACCCCATGGATTTTAAAATGAAAACTAATCGTTAGTGTTTTTATATGTCCTTACGAACTCTAACTACTCTGGTCATGTGAAGACTCTACCAACCGTTTGGCGATGTCCCAAAATACTCGATGAGCACTTGGACCCCAAAGACCTAGTGTTTCTAATAAGGTTGTTATATTTGCGCCGTTTGTGGTCTTCTGCTTCTGCAGCAGCCGCCCCAGCACAGCCCGCCATGTTAGGAAGATGGGAAGGCGCGAGAGTGTCGACACAGGTTGCATCCCACACCAAAGACCTACCCAACTTCCACGGTATTATGGTCATTCCGTCTGGCCTCTTCCCAACGTCACGTGCCAAGCCATTGGGTTCTAAAACAGCTGGCACCCCGATGTTAACAAGAGCTCGACGGATGATGTCGTTAATGCTGGCGTGCCGTGCCATCCGACCAGCGCTCTTACTGCAGGATAGGCCATGATGTCCGAGGTAGTCGACACCTTCACCGCATTGACAGTGATGTGGAGCCCCGCATGCGCCCAGGCGCAAACATGTAGCTAGCCGGAATGTGGTTCAACCCAGCTTGGTGCTTTTGTTTGATGTTGGGTGACGGTAGCGCCTGAAGCCAGAGGCCCGACTCTCATTTACCCACAGCCAGCAGGCGGGCACACTCAGCAGTATTGGTGGACGAATTAATGAGTTTATTCCGTACCAACCTGCAGAGCGGCTCGTCCCCGTTTCTGGGAAGATGGGTTCTCGGGCTCAACCGTATCCGGGCAAGCCACTATCCAGGCGTTCACCGCATCGGTCAAACGCGGCACTTCAGAGTCAACCTGAGAAGGGGCTAAGATTCTTGTGGTTAACTTTTCGGTGCTGACCGAGGACAGGAACGTCGGTAGGCTTACACTAGAAATGTTGCGGACACCGAAACAACCAAAACGAATGGATAGTGTTGCTTGCAGCCACGCGTGGTCCTCCAACGCCACATTCAAAATGGATGTAAGAGTACTTCGAATAATAAGCTGCTTCCATAAAGTAGAAGAGCGGAGAAAAACATAAAATTTGGACCGAAACAGCAATATCTGATAAGAGTGAATGCCGAGTGTAAATTAATTTTAGAAAGTCTATCCGAAATATCGTTAAAATGTTTAATTTTTTTCTCGACGAATGGTGAAAAACTGTCTTCTAAAGTTGGAGAACCTAGGAGGTGAAGTGAACTTTTTTCTAAAACTTTTATGTCTGGGACTATTGAATTAAATTTTTGTATAGTCGATTGTCTGTCGGTATTGTCACAACGATGTCTACGTCACCTCCTAGTGTTCCATCATCTAAATACCACACATTCAATTTTGAATTTAGTTGTTGTATTATGGGCTAGATAGCCAAACTGAAAATGACTAGCCCGAGAGGATCACCTTGTTGAAATCCGACGGCAGATTCCAAAACGTTGTCTTTATATAACAATTTTAATGGGCGCCTGTAGCACAGCCACATAAAGCCATAAATTTGTGGTAACTCCTTTTTTATTTCACCCAACAAAGTGTCCTTGTTAATAGAGTTGAAGGCGTTCTTGACGTCAACCTTGAGGATGATCTTACATTTACTGGCATTTAAAAAACTGGAAAGCCCATGTATGGCAGCCTTGCAGCCCCCTTTGGATCCAAAGCCAACCTGTAGGGGCTGGAACTTGTTGGTTAGAATTTCGCTGTACAATTTGCAGCATATTTTGCTGGCCGGCGAAGCCGGCATGGCGTATGCTTGTTGCATGCATGGGGTATGCTTGTTTGCATGCTGTATGCTTGCTGCATTCATGGTGTGTGCTTGTTTGCATGCTTCTTACAGGGAAATGAAAACCACATAAGTTCAAAATCAACCATTTTAATGAGTGATAAACTATATAATACATGCAAAAAGATAATTAAATAATTAATGATAGTTCTGCCTTTTAATGACTGTCGATATGAAATGTATACCAAAAGACGATTCTGACTGTGAACTTTCTGCGATATGATGGTTCTACTTTTTAATTATAATGGATATAAAATGTATGCCTAAAGAAGATTCTGACTTCAAACTAATGAGTTTTGAATGTATGATAAAGGAGTATCTGCCAAACGATTTTCTGCGAAATGATGTTTATGCTGTCCGCTGTTTAGCAAAATAATATTATGACAAAAAAATTTCTGCCATAAAGGGTAGACTCCAATGGGACGAATGCCGCCGTCCCTCTTGCGCAGGGCACATAGGTTGGCCCCGTACAAGATATACGTACTCAATTACTTACATACTAACACACAATTCCTTACGTACTTACACACAATTATCAATGTCAAAATAATAATAATCTAAATGTAACATTGTGATAAACTAAATGTCAGTAGTGTCCTCCATAAACTCGGTTGTCGATTATAGTAAAATTTATGAATAACAAATTATTTCAGTTTCCTTTAAACATCATATTATGAAGATTCTTTAACTGTCGTGGAATTTTATTGAAAATAACTGGAGTCATATTCAATAAATACTTTTACGTAGGAGGGCTGTTTTACAGCGATCAACACATAGAATGTTCGAGCCCCCTTTCTTAACCGTAGATCAGCTGGGGCTCTTGTTTTGAAAAGCTGTCGGTTTGTCTTAACAAACACTGCCACCTCAAAGATGTATAATGACGGCAATGTTAGAAGCTTCAAGAATTCAAAATATGGCTTACAACCCCTTGAGTGTAGATTAGTATATAAATATTGATAGATATCAGTTTAATCTAATCAGGGACAGTGGTGCAGTCAACCACACGTCTATGGTCGTCATGTCACGTCTAACTATTTGACATTGACAGAGCCTCTTCGTCGATGGTTTTGTAGTAAAAGTGATACCACTGACGTGCGGATGACCGGGCCGACTGAGTATATTTAACAGACCCGTCATCAGGACGACTTGCTTGCCATGTAGGTAAGTGACCCGAATCTCTGTACCGAATACCTCCAGGTCCGATATAGCCGATGGAGCACTGAGACTCGTTCTACAAAAAAGTATAAAGTGTGTGCGTAAGGAGCGCGGCGCGATGTCGCACAGTGGGCCCATACTGAAAATTAGTGGACTTAGGCAACAAAGTTCCTATATTGATGCGATTTTTTTATATATGACGTGTTATATTATTCCTGACAACTTTTATTCTTATAAAATTTCTTCTAAAGTTGATAGTTTGTCTTGAAAAAAATTTATTAGATTTTTTTGTATGGAGCGAATCACGTTTAATTTTTTTTCTTCAATTGTACTAATATGTTGAGTGTGTGGCGTGAATATATGATAGCTAGGGTCATTCTCTATCCATGAAAAAAAAATCAGCGCCGGCCATCTGCGGCAGCGCGAGTAATCATTCGGTAAAAAAAAAATGATTTGGAAGAATTTTTTTGTCATTTAAAATAAATTCAAAGCATATTTTTTGTCTCATTTGGCTGTTTTCACCTTCTTTTTAGTTAAATAAATAGTTTTAATAGCGCATACGTACTTATAACTAGTAATTCTGGTAGAGATTTAGTTATTATTGCATGTTATCGGTAGCACCTGCATTGTGATTGATGACTCATTTGTTTGTGCACTCGGCTAAGCGCATAACTAATGAGTCATCGAAAAATGCTCGTCTCTGATTGGCTGAATAATTTTCACTCACTGTTATGTCCACTACTTGAGTAATTAACACTAACTATAAATATAAAGACATTCATTAGTCCATCTAGTTTCGCTCTTGTCGCTTGTTTGTGAACACAGTGAAATACTTGTATTTTTATATTTACATTAGAACTATGGCTGGATTTTGTACCAACCTAGATCTTTTTCTGAAATTAAGAAGTGGCGGTGATCTGAAAAATCATATGTTTCTGTATGAAAGTATCATTTCTGTCTTAACTACCGAAGTTTCTGAAGAAGACAAGAACCGAATCAAGGAGTTCTGTCGACTTTTTTGTGTAAATTTAAATAAAAAGTGGATAGAGTCAAGTCAAAACACTTTTATGAATCGTGTAATTAATCGCAAGTGGTTGGAAAAAAACATCAACTGGCCTGTTTGTGACAGTGTTGATCTGAGAAGTGTGATGGGCTTTTCGGACGCAGCCTTATCTGAGCTTGTGGATATAGATTGCCATGTTCCTACTCTTGCAGTATGTACTGCGGAAGCGGGAACATCTACAGAAAAGGAGCACAGAAAACCGTTCGAAGAGTTAAGTAATAAGCAAAAGAAAAGACGTTCTACTTCCATAGTAGAAGAAAATTCCGAGGAAGAGTTGCAGCACTGGTACATAACAAAATTGAAAGACAACGGCAAAACGAATCTGGCAAAAGTGGTCGAATACCTTTCCAGTAATCCAGATGCGCTATCCGAAGTAGAAGAGAGACTATTCAAAAAGCAGAGCTTAAGTACTGTCTCTGAAGATAAGTGTTTAGCTCTTTATACATCAGTTGCGCTCTCGAAATGGAAGTACTTAGCTCTTCGACAATTTCTGAAAGAAGAAAACTGTGCTGCCTTTCCATCTTATCCAAAGCTTGTAAATGCCAAGAAAAGATGTTACCCACCACAAGAGAGTATGGAGATTACCGAAAACGGAGCTCACATTAAATTGCAAGCGCTATTGGACCACACTGTGGAGAGGATATTACTTGATATAAATACTGTTGATAGGTCTCAAAATGAAGAACTCAAGTTGACCTGGAAATGGGGACTTGATGGTTCTTCGTCGCAGAGTAACTATAAACAGAAAACGTCAAACACAGCTACAGAGTTCGATGATTCATCAGTAGTCATGATAAGCATCGTCCCTCTTCGGCTAGTGTCTACTAGGCCATCATCTGGGAATGAAAATCTAGTTTGGGAGAACCCCACACCTTGCTCAACTCTGTACTGTCAACCAGTGAAGTTCACTTTCACTTCGGAGACAGCTGACTTTATAAAGTCTGAAGAGTCTGAGATGAAAAAACAAATTGATGAACGAATATCTACACAGTGTGGAAATATTATTGTATCACATGAATTGCATATGACCATGATTGATGGAAAAGTGGCCAATATTATTGCTGGAGTACCATCATATGCAACGTGTCCCATTTGCTTGGCAAAACCAAGTGAGATGAATAATTTAGACGCTTTGACTTCTAAACCACTTCGTGAAGAAATTTACAAACAAGGAATTTCTTCACTGCATATGAAGATTCGGTGTATGGAATGTCTTCTCCATATATCTTATAATCTGGATTTTCAACGATGGACTGCTCGCGGCGAACATAAGGCTTTGAAACAAGCTAAAAAAAATACCACACAGCAAGAGTTTCGTGAGCAAACTGGAATGCTGATTGATGTAGTCAAACAGGTATGTATTTAATTTTCGCTCTCTTTATGTTGTTTGTGAATTATATCTCTATGTATTGTATATTACAGTATTGTTTTCCCATTTTAGGGTTTTGGAACTACAAACGACGGGAATACAGCGAGGCGCTTTTTCCAAGATTACAAAAGATCTTCCAGAATAACGGGAATTGACGAAAATCTGATTTTCAGATTTTCCGTTATTATACAAGCCATATCATCAGGCAAAAACATTGACTATGAAAAATTTAGAAGATACTATAGAGAAACAGCTGATGTGTACGTGCAACACTATTCGTGGTACTACATGCCAGTTAGTGTACATAAACTTCTAATGCACGGTGTAGACATCTGTAACCACTTTGGTGTTTTGCCAATCGGTAAGTAAAAAATAAATATAGTTTGATGTATTATTTGACTCGATTGCGTTTTGAAATTAAAATGTATGTACTTATTCGTTTTAGTTACCTTATCTGAAGAAGCTTCGGAAGCCCGTAATAAGGACTTCAGAAACGTCAGGGAGAGGCACACTCGGAAAACGGGGAGAATAGCAACAAACGAAGACATCCTCCATGGACTTCTAATAAGCTCTGATCCCCACATATCCTACATAAGGCCTAAAATAATGAAACAGGTTCATAATGAGTTGTTGCCTGAAGCAACTCAGTTGTTACAGACTACTGAGCCTCCCTGTGACAGTGAAATTATGGAGGAAGAAGAATGCCTCATAGCAGAGTCCAAAAATTTGCCGGACCCACTAGCACTTCTGGAACAAGAAATAATGTGATCCGGCTCTAAATTATTCCCACAAAAGCCCATCAGGGTTAGGAATATGACAAACAGCCCTTTTCAGGGCTACAATTACTTCACAGTTTCATATTGATCATACGTACGATAACTTATACTATAATAATATACATACAGTTGATTATGTAGATAATTATCAACGACTTGCCCGTACAAATTTAAATTATTTCACCTATCATTAACAAAATTAGTATAACCTGAAACATTACGATATATTTATTCAACAATAGATAACGTGCAGTTAAAAAATAACACAGCCAATCAGAGACGAGCATTTTTCGATGACTCATTAGTTATGCGCGCACAAACAAATGAGTCATCAATCACAATGCAGAGCACCTGCATTGTGATTGATGACTCATTTGTACCGATAACATGCAATAATAACTAAATCTCTACCAGAATTACTAGTTCTAAGTACGTATGCGCTATTAAAACTATTTATTTAACTAAAACGAAGGTGAAAACAGCCAAATGAGACAAAAAATATGCTTTGAATTTATTTTAAATGACAAAAAAATTCTTCCAAATTATTATTTTTTTACCGAATGATTACTCGCGCTGCCGCAGATGGCCGGTGCTGATTTTTTTTTCGTGGATAGAGAATGACCCTAGCTATCATATACTCACGCCACACACCCAACATATTAGTACAATTGAAGAAAAAAAATTAAACGTGATTCGCTCCATACAAAAAAATCTAATAAATTTTTTTCAAGACAAACTATCAAGTTTAGAAGAAATTTTATAAGAATAAAAGTTGTCAGGAATATTATAACACGTCATATAAAAAAAAATCGCATCGATATGGTAACTTTGTTGCCTAAGTCCACTAATTTTCAGTATGGGCCCACTGTGCGTCGTCATGTTTGACACGTAACACCATCATGCGTACGTAGTGTGTCGGGCGCTAGGGTGCGGGGCGCGTCGACTACAAAGGATTCCATGCTTATTTTCGACTCCATAAAATACGAAGAATGTAAGTAGATCCCCAGTGAGCGCCCCTTTATTGCCCGCAATCGATAAGTTGAAATGTTAAGAGCCCCTGCTGCCCTAATCCTATCGGTTTTAAAGTGCAATATGCGTTTGGGAATTTACACAATATTCTTACTGATATTTTCTATGATTCATCGAATGTTAGTAGGTCTACCAGTGTTTATATAATTCGTCATCATTTTAATCTTGGGTACAATATGATGGATGACGCTTGAGGTTTTATATTAGTATTATTTGAGTTGCTTATAGGGTTTATCTACAATTATCTCGATAAGAAGATTTCCTGATAAAACTATTCTGACACGACAAAACTTTTTTGAAGTAAAGAATTACGTTTCGTGAACTCGTGATGCATCAGTAGGCACTACATCAGATGCCTATCAATCGGAGACATAATCTGAACAGAGGCTTGCGAACTATTCTGACTGCACGCCAGGTCAGAATAGTTAGTAAGCCTCAAATCTTCATTAAAAAAAAAAAACTTTTATATCTAGCAACCTTAACTCATATGTGGAAATCACATTTGTCTCTCCTAAAAAAAGATTACTCAGTGATCTAGATAGAAGAGCAACGATTCACCCAACAATTCGTTGAACCGACACCATTTAATTAATAATGGATACTTTGTAAGCCCCTCATTACTACAAAACGTTTATGTACAGTCGCCAGCACATCAAGTTACCAAAACCTGTCAAATTTCTCCAAATGATTTTAAACCTTAAAATATTGACGGTCAAGTTCAAAATCGTATGAGACAATTTGACAGTTTGTGGTAATTGATGTGCTGCCGACTGTGCCTAAATAATTTTTAAAGGTACACCTTATTCTGACGTGGCGCGCAGTCAGAATTTAATTTTTAAGCCCTAAGCCTCTTACTATTAAAGATTTACACACGACGTATACCGGAGTTATAACGCAGACTCTACCAATACAAGATATTTGACAGTGCAGTTGTACACATATGTTATAGCGGGAGTTTTTATTGTATGAGAAGTTACACAACTGTTATTCAGTCCTCAACCCTTGTTTAGGGAGCGCGTAACCGTAGTAACATCGGACATCTGGCATCAAATCATCAAATCTCAATGATGGATCATTTGCATTATTTCGATGTTTTTGATTAAATGGATCGTGAAGAACCACCAAGAAAAAGAAAACTACAAAAATCGTTTCGATCGTTTTACTTTAGTTTCGAATGAAATATTCCTGATTCAGTAAAATATAGGAACCTATGTACGGAAAATAGTTGAGTTAGTTAGAAGTGATATCGAAGAGCAAGCTCGTGGTGGTGGGCTGGCTGTAACACTTCAAGTTTGTACTGGTCTCAGGACGTGGGCTAGGCAAGAAGTTCGAGATGACGCAGCAGACATTCATGGACTTAGCCAACAGTCCATTACGAATGTATGCCAAAGAAGGCTCTGGCTTTGGCAAATAAAGCGGCTCAATTCATACGCATGCCTGGGACGCTTGAAGAGCAAACAAGTAGTTTCTGAATTTAGAAACATTTGTGGCTTCAGAAATGTGATTGGCGCTATCGATTGTACACATATTAAAATTAAAAAGTTGGTGGCGATAGTGCTCAATACTATATAAACAGAAAGGAATTTTCATCCTTAAATGTGCAGGTGGTGTGCGATTCTCAATTAAAGATAAGAGACATAGTAGCACACTGGAGGGGCAGCAAACATGATGCAAGGATTTTTAGGGAAAGCCGAATACGACGAAGATTTGAAAGTGGGGACTTCAGTGGCCGTTTACTAGGTGATTCAGGTTATGGATTAACCAATTATTTGTTTACACCAATCCAGAATCCCCACAGTACTAAGGAGGAATCTTATAATAGGTTACATATATTGACTAGAAACACAATTGAAAAGTGTTTTGGAGTTTGGCAACAGAGGTTCCGATGTCTACTACTTGTTTTTAGTGTGTCACTGGAAAATATAAAATTGTACATGCACAGCAGCAGCACTTGCTCTATTGCACAATATTGCCATAGACATATTATCAAGATAGGCTATTATCAAGATGAAACGTGGATTAATGAAGGTTGATTGTAACATTAACATTTAGTTGCTTCTCGAGACTATCGTTTTTATAAAATTATTATTTATATTTATATTGTTCACATAATTATTAATCATTTTAAGCCATACTGATAATAAGCACTGGGTGGATATCAGTGTGCAATCGTCACGGCTGGCTTTCTTTCTGATCTGATGTGACGGCCTAATAGGCCTTCGATACTGCTTTATTTTTTGTAAGTACCGATGACGCCATAAAATTATGTCATTTCGGTCAATGAATGCACTGCGGCGTTTTCTGGTCAAGTACTTAAAATGAAGGTGTTTTAATATTTTAAGTAATGTATTCTTGAAATTGTCTCAATTTCTGGGTCATCATTTACGACTTGAAGAACCTAAAAATTATGAATGGTGTAGGTAACTACGAACTTTTGTTTTTCTATTTTAAAATCTGTACTCAGGTATTATAACCCTGCCTCTTAAACTAGGTAAACCTGTATCTTAAGAGACAGTGATAAGCCATGAGGGTCTTAAATAGTTAATTAACAAGTTAATGACAAGAATATATGTGTGTCGATCCATCCTTTACAATTAAATCTTAGTATTTCAAGGAAACAAAAAAATAAAAATAACTAGCTTAATTAATAATAGTGATAAAATGATAAAGTTCATGAGCTATGTGCAGTTGTTATGTATTAAGGAAGTGTAGGTTGTGTCTGCGTTAGTGTGTTGTATGTGTGTAAGTGTATAAGAATACATGTGTTGTGAGGGTTATGCTTGTTGAGTAAATGTTTTTTGTTATGTAAGTGTGAGCGTATTGCGTGTAAAGTATAAATGGGCATTAGGCGATGAATGAGAGTAAGGACTCTGTGAAAGCATAGTCCTTCTGTAGATGCCACTCTGTTACTTTTGATTTTACCATTTGTGTATTAAGGTCTAAGATACACAGTACTTAGTGAATTTTTTGATATAAGTGTGTGCTTAGGATGTAGTATTGGTGTTTAGCAAAACTTTAATTATAATTACAGTTTGCAAGCATCATAATTATGTATGTAATACTTGCCAATGATATTTAAAATCAAAAATATTAAATAAACAAAATTAGCATTACCTTGTTCAAGGATGGTGATTCGTTTCTATAAAAGAATTGATGAATGAGATTCGACGTAGGTATAGCCGGAAGAGTGAAATCGTCCAATTTACCTTTGAAATTTAATTTAGGACCAGGTATTTTCGCAGAGCTAAAATTTTCATTCTCTCTGTACTCCTTCAGCACCCTGTATATTGAAGTTCTGGATATGTTCAGGATTTTGACAGTTTTTAAGACACATTCGTTTTTTTGTCGGCATCTCTGTTGGATTCGGTTTTCCTTTCAGTATAAACATATTTGTAAGCGTTCATGATCATATATTTTCCTGTTTGGCTGAATGATATGAGCTTACGTTTTTTTCTTGGCGATAAACTTTCTTCATCACGCCTACGCGACGAAGTAGAAGGCTGAGTGTCCATGATAAAATGTTCAGCGAAACAGAAACGTAACAAAACCACAAAACTTAACACAAAAATACCTATAACAAAGTAACAAAAACAAACTCAACGAAAACATAACAAATAACACTAGATATTGTATCGCAATAGACACAACGGGCGCATTCGAACACTTCAGAGGTTGAAGGACGAATAAGGTAAATAAAACGGCGCGCGGCGTCCAGGGTTGTTCCTGTTAAATTTAGGGTTGTCGTATTCAAAATCACACACTAACTGCCGAATTATCATAATTATTTTTAGAATTGTAATTGTTTGTACAGTGTCAAGTTCCAATAACTGCCATATTTTTTAAATTTCTGCCGTTTTGTAAGAAAAGGGTTTATATATCCGTTTTATCGTGTACGGAAACAACACTGATAGCATCTGTCATATTTTTCTAATCGTCTAATAAATATAAAAAGTTACGATTCAATAAACCATTATCGTAGGTACAACACTACATAAAACAAAATTAAAATTGGAAATGTTATTGATAAAATCTAAACTAAAGTCTCGGAGACTAAATTTACACATGCAAATGTCAAACTTACAAATAATGTTGCCGGTAACATTATTTGTAAGTTTGACATTTGCATGTGTAAAGGAGATGTTTCAAAATGTATGGAGCCCCGGCCAGGTCTTTGTACCCCGTACTAAAAAATGGGGAAACACAATTAAAACAGTTTTCAATCATCCAATTACTATAAATTGGCTTTCTTTGGTAGTAAAGCACAAGAATGAACACTTGAAATTGCAACACACAACAAAAGCCCGTCATGGCATGTCAAGCCCGGTAAGCTGTCATGTTGATTGATTATTGACGTTTGACATGTTTATTTCTGTCATATTACATTTTCAAAGAGATTCACTACGTTACCGTACTTTGAGTCTTTTGTAATATTATTTTAGATCTAGTTGTAGTTTGTACACAAAGTATAGTCCAGTTAAGAAGAAGATAACCTCATAGGTTGACCTGCGAGATGCAATAAAAAAATGGTTTAATATTTTTTCTTAGAGCATAAATGTACAGAATACAAACATTCAACCGTCGAAATATTAAGTCAGACAAAAACAATGTAGCGATCTTTTGATTGAACTATCAAATTCACAGATATGTTTTTGTAAACAAACAAATGTAGATACAAATAAAACAGCAATTTATGTTTTATAAATCATTTATTCATGAGGTTATTCAGTTTTCCGTCAGGATGGGACTTAAACATAACTGGGGAAATGTGGGAGTACTACTAGGTACCTACAATTGTAGTAGTAGATCTTGGCACTTGGAAATTATGTTATATGTACGGTAATAATTGAAAAGTAAATTGTTTACTTGACGATGATTACGTTGATGTTGAATCGTAACAACACTGTTCAAACCACACGAGAAAGTCGAAGTCCTTACAAGATAAGCTGGGTCAACAGATGTGAAGGCTAACAGTACAAAAACGAAAGCCCGGTCAACAGATGGTAAAGAAACGGTACGAAATCCAAAAAACGAAAGCGAGGTTGTTTATAATAACTCGAGAAATTCGTACAAACCGAACATCAAAACACGATCGACAACGAAAGCGACTGAAGTGTCAGTAGACAGTTCACGATCAATCGTCGATCTATGGTAAACTGTCATTGTTTTTTAACAACAGAGTACCTAAATTGGCGCGACGCCATATTGAAAATTGATAAAAATGAAATGATTACAAGAAAAGTATGCATTTATGCAATTTATCTGTATTTTTCCCGAATTCCAAGGATTTTTCTCGATTTTTCGAGGTACTGTACATATAATGGGCCCGTTTTGAAACATCTCCTTTAGTCTCCGAGGTTTAGATTTTATCAATAACATTTCCAATTTTAATTTTTCTATTCTCAGCTTGGATTCTTCTTTCTCTAAAATATTTTTTAAATTGAGTTCTTCCTTAAAAAAACTATGAGCCTCTGACATATTTTCTATTTTCACATCATGTTCCTCCTTTATACACTTGACAAGAACTTCTTGTCAATGAAGCAATGGATTAGGAATTTCCTTCAAAAGCCTCGGATTGTGATTTAAAGTTAATACGGTATATAATAGCCATAATGTTCCCACTGCTGGGACACAGGCCTCCTCTCGATGAGAGGGAATAGGCCGTAATCCACCACGCGGGCCCAGTGCGGGTTGATAGATGTCACATGTCATTGAATTTTTGCTTCTAGGACATGCCGGTTTCCTCACGATGTTTTCCTGCAAGCTCCAAGTCCTGAAATAAATTGATTAATTATTATCAATCACAAATCACCATATCGTTTTATTCGTATTATATAGAAATTAAGTTTGTTTGGGTAATCTCCGAAACGACTCATCAGATTTAAAAATTATTTCACTTGTAGAAAGCTAAGCTATTGCTGAGTGTCATAAGATAATTATGTTTTATGGTATACATATTTGACTTCCAAGCGGAAGAAGTCGCTGACGGAAGCTAGTCTAAAATAAACTTATCATTTTTTATTAAGCTCACGTTTTGTTTTATGCTCATTAACTTTCATTTTATCAAATCGTAGTTTCCGTTTTAGCAAGTTTTTGGGTACAACCTTCTTTTTAGGTACCTATTGGTGTTATATTCTGAAACAAAAACAAAGAAGTCATTAGAAGAACAAAAAAACAATCTTAAACAGAAAATACACATAAATAATTTATACATTATATCAAATACCTATTACATAAATACATAACAGGCACTTACTCGTAGTAACTAAATTAAACCTCTTCTACATTATCTTGGCTATTTAATGGAGTGAGAACATACTCTTGTGTTACACTCACAAGGGACTCCTCCTCGACTTCCGCTTGATTCTAAATTAATAGAAATCATACATTAACCTGTTAAACCCCGCGCGACACCGATTCGGAGTCAAACAATAGAAAAACATTTTTTTTTTGTCTTATTAGCTGTCCTTGACCAATTAATGTCATAAGTCATATTATTAGAATAGGTATAACGATAAAAGGTTAGTACGAGTATTTGGCCAAGGGTTGGTTAGTATTTCAAGATTAGAGATAATTCCTGCCAGTCACCATTACAAAAATATAGGATGCAGGCTCACCGCTATGCTGTCACTGTCAAAGACATTGGGATCCGTTTCAAATTCCTGTTTAAAAATGAAATGCTTAAAGTTTCCATGGTTTCAGGAACTGGGCTACGAGGTCTTTGGCCCTCCACCAGTACATTTTACCAATGTTTTTACTTGTGATATGTTTTTTTTGGCATCAAGTTTCATTGTCCTCCACTGTTGCTTTATTTCAGTAAATTGTCTCTCTCGGTTATTTAATTCATCGAATCTGAAATTTTTTAAACATAGTTTGACTATCAGAAACATTAAACTAAATTCATATAAGTAAACATGGTATTTTACAAACCTTTTTGTGACCGCTTGCCAAGTAATGGTCTTTTTTTTGTTGGGATTCGTATTGGTGTTTTTGTTTTCTATTATGGAAACAAACTCCTTCATACAACTTTTAAATAAACTCTGAAAAGTAAAACATGAATTTGATCACAAATGATGACCGTGTGGTAATTAAGTAAAGCGACAATTTTTTGTCTAGTAAAATGAATGTCTAGTGAACGCGGTTCTGCT
This sequence comes from Atethmia centrago, assembly GCA_905333075.3. Taxonomy (NCBI): domain Eukaryota; kingdom Metazoa; phylum Arthropoda; class Insecta; order Lepidoptera; family Noctuidae; genus Atethmia; species Atethmia centrago. The sequence continues at coordinate 30,044,389 of HG995386.1, read as the reverse complement.
GGATAAGCTCGACAGACTACTCAACAATGGTATCCGGTTCATATTCAACCTAAGGAAATATGACCACGTGTCGAGCTACAGGTCTGAGCTCAAATGGATGTCCATTCGCCAAAGAAGAAGCTTGCGCGCTTTGACCACTCTTTTCTCCCTTTTCAACTCTCCCACCCCTCCTTCTTATCTTATGTCTCACTTCCAATATCTATGTTCTTCGCACGCTAAAAGTCTGCGTTCTTCCAACAATCTTCTTCTACTCTGTCCTTCTCATACTTCTGACTTTGTTCATTCTTCCTTTCATATTCAGTCCATTCTTCTTTGGAATGCGCTTCCTCTTGATATCAGGACGGCCACCAGTCGGTATGCATTTAAGCGGAAATTGCAGAGTTATTTTCAAAACAAATAGCGTAGAGTCATCTCAATTATGTATCTCTTTTCCTTGAATTTGTATGTATATATACATGTATAATGTAGGTATATATTGTAGTAAATATGTATGTATTTGTATTTTATGCTTGTGACCTATTTATGTATTTCTGTACTTGTTTCTATTTATAATCTGTTATCTTTGTAGGGACACAATGTAAATATGAAAGGCAGAACACTTGATAAGCAAAAGGTATACAAGCGAGAAGTATGAATGGACGCCAGTGACATTACATCGGTCCGCGTAGAAGGTTGTCTTAAAGGGTTTTCAATGTAATAAATACAAACATTATTAACTTGACGAAAGACTTTAATTAATGGACCCGTAACCTTCTACAACCAGACGAGGCAGTCTTGTTTAGGGGCTTACACATCGCGAAACGAGAGAGAGACCCCTAAAGTGGTGACCCGCGTTAAAAGTTACACGTGAACAATAGTGAAATAGTTAGTGCAATACGTTTTAACGTCGTGAGTGCCGCGTACATACGCGTACGCGTACCATATTTTTACATAACAATCAGTAAACGTTACGGGTAAACATGGGTCTAGAGCAGCAGTCAGGTCAAGAATCGGCACCGCAATGCAAGGAGGGAGACAGTGAGATAGCACAAATCACGTTTAAGACGCAAATTCCTGACTTCTGGACAGACCAACCACGACTATGGTTCGGTCAATTCGAAGCGATAATGGCGAATCAAAAGCAAGGGGAACGCACAAAGTTTAATATCGTGGTGGCAAAACTTAGCAAAGACAACGTACAACAGGTCGCCGATCTAATCCTACACCCACCAGAAGAAAAAGCGTACACAACATTAAAGGAAAGGCTCTTGACCGTGTACGAAGAGTCGGAAATTCGTAAGGTACAAAAATTACTCAGCGAAATAGAACTTGGGGAACAGAAACCATCACAAATGCTACGAAAAATGCAGGATCTTGCACAAGACAAATTTCCAGAGGACACACTACGGATACTATGGATCGGACACTTACCAGCTTCAGTACGGGCGGTACTGACTGTAAGTGAAATCGCAGATATCAATAAATTAGCACAGATGGCTGACAAGGTGATGGAAATGGCGAAACCCGATGTATCAATAGCTGGAGTGAGCACGACCACGTCACCAAGTAACAACTATCTAATTATTGCGGAAATAGCAAAACTACGCGAAACAATTGAGGAGATACAGAGAGGTAGATCGACATGGAGGCAGCAGCATGGCGCTAGACAACGATCGCAATCGGGAAACAGACGGTACAATGTTTCAGCGCAAAGACGTAACCCGCAGACACCACACTGGGCCTGTTACTACCATTTCCGTTTTGGTGACAAGGCGAACAAATGCGTACAGCCCTGCAACTGGAAACAGGAGAAATCATCATCGTCAGCACAGATATCGGGAAATTAGGAGCGATGCAGTCAGCGGCGGAAAACTGCATCGACACGTCAAATCACCGCCTATGTGTAACGGACATTACTTCCGGCATACGTTTCCTCATCGACACAGGTGCGAACGTCAGTGTAATACCAGTGACCAAAAGACAAAGGTGCGTAACAGATAATTATAATTATAAGTACAAGTTATATGCAGCAAATGGTTCTGAAATTCAGACATACGGCACAAAAACATTAGAATTAAATCTTAGTTTAAGAAGGCCATTGAGATGGACATTTATAATTGCAAATGTAACACAACCGATAATCGGAGCTGATTTTTTAAAATATCACACTTTATTGGTAGATCTGAATGCTCATAAGTTAATAGATAAGCGAACCGATTTGAATACGATAGGTTGCATAGTAAAATGCACAGAACCCACAGTTAGCATCGTAGACAGTAATCATAAGTATCACGATTTATTATCGGAGCATGCAGACGTTACTAAACCTAGGCCATTCAAGGATGATGAGACAGACAATAATAGTTGTAACATTTTCCATCACATTGAAACTACTGGACCTCCAGTACATGCACGGGCTAGGCCACTTCCTCCGAACAGGTATCACCAGGTAAAGGAAGAATTTAGGCGCATGCAGGAGATGGGCATTTGCAGGCCGTCCAAAAGCGAGTGGGCGACACCTCTGCATGTAGTAGCAAAGAAAAATGGGGACATCCGACCATGTGGTGACTACAGGCGTCTAAACGCCATCACCAAGCCGGACCGATACCCCGTTCCACGCCTACATGACTTTACTTACGTGCTCTCAGGTAAAAAAATCTTCACCAAACTAGATATCAACAAATCATACCATTGCATTAGGGTAGCTAAGGAAGACATAGAAAAAACAGCAATTATCACACCATTTGGATTGTTCGAATTCCCGCGTATGACCTTCGGACTACGAAACGCGAGTCAAACATTCCAACGGTTCATGAACAATAATGTATTATATGGCCTAGATTTCTTATTCAGCTACGTCGATGACGTAATCATAGCAAGCGATAGTATAGCCGAGAACAAAATGCAGTTACGTAAAGTATTCGAGAGATTTAGACAGTTTGGTATCACCATAAATTTGGCAAAATGCGAATTTGGTAAATCTAAAATTGACTTTTTAGGTTACGAAGTTTCAACAGAGGGTATCAAACCCCTAGAAAGTAAAGTTAAGGCTATTCTAGACTATCCACGACCGGAAACGGTAGAGAAGCTCAGACAATTTTTAGGTATGGTAAACTTCTATAGGGCGAGTATACCCAACGCTGCTAGTCACCAAGCAAGCTTAAATGAATTCCTGATAGGCGCTAAACGAAAGGATAAGACTATTATCGATTGGAACGACAAGGCGACTAAGGACTTCGAACAGTGTAAACTAGGTTTAAAGAATGCTGTCATGATATCTCATCCGAATTCCAATGTGCCTGTAGCTCTTATGACCGATGCTTCAGACACATGTGCAGGCGCGGTATTGCAACAAAAAATTAACGACTCCTGGCAACCATTAGGCTACTTTTCAAAGAGGTTCACAAAAGCCCAACAAAAGTACTCTACGTACGACAGGGAGTTATTAGCAATCTACTTGGCAGTTAAGCATTTTCGATATCTACTTGAAGGTAATAATCCGACTATATTCACGGATCACAAGCCGTTAATATACGCATTTAGCAAACTACAAAGTGACTCCGAAACACCTAGACGTACAAGACAACTTTTATTCATTAGCGAATTCACTACAACAATCAGGTACATAGAAGGCGAGAAAAACGCTGGCGCAGATTTCTTATCGCGCATTCAAACAATCGACTGCCCGACTGTACTTGATTTTGCGGAATTAGGACGAACTCAGGTGAATGACACCGAGCTCACACAGCTATTGAAAGGATCAAACGATAATTTATGTATAAAGAAATACTTTATGCCAAATTGCGAAACAGCTGTATATTGCGAAAATTCAACTAATTCATGTAGACCGTATTTAACACCAAGTTATAGAAAAATTGCATTCGACTCGATACATAATGTTAGTCATCCCGGTATTAGGGCAACACGCAAGTTAGTTGCACAAAGGTTCTTTTGGCCCGGCCTCAATAAAGACGTCACCCGGTGGGCAAAGTATTGCATAGCTTGCCAAAAGTGCAAAATAATTAGACATACTGTTTCAGACTTACAGCAATATTCAGAAAGTAAACGTTTTGAACATGTAAATATCGACATAGTCGGACCTCTAAAATTATCACATGATGGAAATAGGTACTTAATAACTATAATTGACCGGTGTACACGTTGGCCTGAGGCGATACCAGTCAAAGAAATCACAGCAGAAGTAGTAGCTAAGGTATTCTACGACACATGGATTAGCAGATTTGGCTGTCCCGAAAGAATTACAAGCGACCAAGGTCGTCAATTCGAGAGTGCGTTATTTAAACAATTAATGAAACTAATGGGTATTAAGAAAATGCGTACTACACCATACCACCCACAGAGTAATGGTATTGTAGAACGTTGGCATAGAGTATTGAAATCAGCATTAACGGCACGACTAGAAAACAACCATTACTGGTGTAATGAACTGCCTACAGTATTATTAGGACTACGCGCAGTAGGAAGAAGCGACAATGGCACGAGTCCCGCAGAATACGTATACGGACAAACGCTTCGCTTACCAGGAGATTTCTACAATATCTCTGACATGCAACAGTACGACAACCATACGCTATTGGAAAACATTAAAAATACCATTAGTAAACTCAAACCTGTACCCCGTATTTCACGAGACTCACGCGCACTGTTTGTGCATAATGACTTAAAAAATTGTGAGTATGTATTTGTTCGCAATGACGCCATACGCCCACCATTAACGCCTACGTACAATGGTCCCTATCGCGTTATAGAAAGAACACCCAAAGTATACGTAATTCAGCTACCAAACAGGAAAAGTGGTATATCAATAGATAGGTTAAAGCCTGCATATGTACTTAATGAGCATTCAGAAACTAGCAATGTTTGCACAAATCCAGACCATAGCATAGTACCTCCAGATAAGAATAATGAGAAGTCTATATTGTACAAGAAAACCAGCAGTGGACGTACTGTTAAGCTGCCAGTCAGATTTAACCTGTAAACACTATCCTAACGTACGATGTTGTAATAAATAACAGTGACCATTGTGCTTTCTTTTAAATAAATAAATGAAGGACCGATGGTGTAACAAACAACAGTGACTATTATTGTTAAAATAAATAAATGAATGACGAACAAAGCCCGCACAATAACTAGTATTGATCAAACTAAATATAACAAAGAACAACTTGTGCATTATTACTAAATTAATCAACGGTCACACGTACTCATTTGTCGATAAGCAATTTCTTTGTAAATACTAAGAACAAAGATATAAATATAAGATAACAATGAAACAATTCATATGAAACAAATTTCTATTATATCAACAATGTTAACAAAGGGACCATAGTTGTAAGGTAACCTTAATATTCGTTGTTCTCTGTCCCTACAGTATGTAACAGTATACGTTATTTATAAATAACCCTACGATACAAATTCCTAGTACCTATTCATAAGTATAAATTGTATTATGTTTTAGTACCTACTTTTAAGATAATAGTAATTAAATAAAATTTTATTTTTACAAATTTTGGGGGGATGTAGTGTAGGGACACAATGTAAATATGAAAGGCAGAACACTTGATAAGCAAAAGGTATACAAGCGAGAAGTATGAATGGACGCCAGTGACATTACATCGGTCCGCGTAGAAGGTTGTCTTAAAGGGTTTTCAATGTAATAAATACAAACATTATTAACTTGACGAAAGACTTTAATTAATGGACCCGTAACCTTCTACAACCAGACGAGGCAGTCTTGTTTAGGGGCTTACACATCGCGAAACGAGAGAGAGACCCCTAAATCTTTAATATTTTTCGTTATTTTTATTTCCTCTCAGAGCACCTGCCATCTTATCTCTTCACCACCCTTGGTTGACTGGTAGAGAATGCCTAAGGCATTAAGTCCGCCTTTGTACTTAATTGTGTGCGAGAAGTTTAAATAAATAAATAAATAAATAAATGACCATACCTTTTCAAAAGTGTCCCAATTTACAGATAGTTTTCTTTTTGCCTTCAACTGGTCACTATATATGTTATTATTCGCCATTATTAAAGTATTTTAAAACCAAATTATTTAAAGAGACTAATTTCGCTATGAGGTCGGACACTAGTTTGACATTTGAAAGGTGCGTTTTTAAACTCAATGACGAACTTATAAAGTATGTCTTTCTTTCATTTTACCGTAAAAAAACATTAAATTATATTTAAATACATTTCGAAACAATATTTTGGGCAAAATTTGTATTATTTATTAAAAATAAACATTTTTTTATGCTTTTACAAAATTTTCTAAATGTGTCTACGATTTGGTAATCTAGTTTCAAAACGTTTCCGAAGAATGTTGCCAGTGACTTTTATTATAGCGAATTTATAACTATACAATGCTTACACGCCCATTATTGGTAAAGGGAGTGTGTAACTCTTATCCATAGCTTACACAATGCCTAGATATACAGTTGTAAAACAAGTGTTTAACATATTTTTATTAGTAACGCTGTTAATATTGTGTGATTAAAATATATGATGTGCCTTATTTTGAGTGATTTAACTTGTGTGTGCAGACTGCGTACACCTGCAGCTGTACCGCGACGCGAAGGCGCGCTGCGCGGGCGTCGGCTGCAAAGCCTCGCTGTCGTTGCAGCACTTCCTAGGCTGCGAGGCCGGCTTCACGCTCGACAAGCACTCCAACACACTGGCGCTCGTATGCCGCGACCTCATCGCCATCCTTGCCTTCGAGACGCGCGAGCGCCTCATCCAGTGGCAGGTACGCTACCACCACCAGGGTGTGTGCTCACCGGATCGCTCACACCCGTGTAACGCGCCCTCTGCCTGCAGGTGAAGGTGAACGGGCACCTAGGCGAGCCACGCCACTACCTGGTGCTGGTGGGGGGTGCGGGTGGCGGGGGTGGCAACAAGCGGCTCCCCGCGGGCCCTGCGCGCCTGCACCTGCACGAGCGCCGGTTTGCGCTTACGGCCGGCGTGCCGCCGCGCCTGCTTGGGATATGGGAACTGCCGCACCTCAGGTGACGCACTGTACAACCACTGCTTATGAGGAAATGATTAATGATAACTCAAAGTATTTAATATTACAAAGCTGTTTACGGATCACTGTGTGTTTTTTGTTTAACGCAAGGTCAAAAGATAGTCCTGTAGCACTCTTCGCATATGTGTACAGGCGTTACGGTGTGGTAGAGGGGAGGTTTTGCTTCGAGGGCGGCTCGCACTGCGGCAAGGGCGAGGGCCTGCACGTGCTCATCACTGACCAGGCCAAAGAAGTGGCGCGGGGCTTCGACCTCGCCTCGCAGGGACGACTCTCACCCCGGAGGAGGCCTCACAACTATAAAAAAAATGAAGGTATTGTAAAAGCTAAAGTTAAACTATTACTAAATAATTTTGTGCACAATCCTGTCTGAAATAATATTAAGATTCGTTTATTTTGTGTTTAGGTTCAGATAGTCCAAAATCCCATAAGGCATACAGGCCGGACACCCGGCTCTCAGAACTGAACACGATAGAGCACTCCCTGCCGCCCCTTGACCTTCACAGCTACGAGGAGGGCTGCGAGGAGGCGGGGGCCATCTCCCCGTACTGGCCGTCCGCCGAGAGGACGTACTTCACGGACATGGGACATGGGGACACCGCGTCCGTCAACGAGACCGTTGAGGACGCGGGCGCGTGGAGTGGCGTCGGCAACGTCACGCTCGAGCGCTGCATGAGCTGCATCTCCAAGTTGGGCGCACTGTCTCGCTCCTCCACCGCCGCGCTCACGCCGGGCGCCAAGCACTTCAACCCCGCGTGGACCATGGAACCCGTTCACGAAACCCTACCTACTGAGCCCGCAGAGGTCACTCCACATTGTGATACGGCACCTAGTGCTACAGATAAGACTGAGAACGTGTGTTGCTGCACTACGCAGCCAGCGCTGCCACCGGAGAGACCACCTAAGCCCACGCGGCTCGAGCTCAATCTGAGCCAGCTAGCGCCGGCGCCGCTGTGCCGCTGTGCGCTCAGCGTACCGGACGACAAACCCAGCAGAGCCGGACCTTACGAGAACTATGATGTACCCAAAGTTCCCTACCAAGAGGTAAATTTTGTTACTATGGTATTGAATTCTGTTCTTTACGCTGCTTGTAATAAGGTTCAGTATAGATTGAAGACTGTATGAAATAATAAAAATACGTGTCGTCGGTTCAATGTTTTAATGCAGACTAAATAGGCATGTTAATGAGTAGAACAAAATCAATTCAATTCGTTTATTTCGCGAATAGAGGTTAAATAGAGATGGTAAGTAAAAAATAGCTTGTGCGGTCGGGGGACGATCAGGAACGATGTTCCTTCTCACGTATGATCTAAAACAAAAACTTTTGTCACTTGAAACTTGAGACCTTGAAACAGATTTTTTGTAATTTAACAATTAAATTCAGAATTATCAATAGTAATTAAGTTCAAAATAATAACTGACAAATGATTTTTCCTATCACAATATATCAAATGTAGCAGGCCTAGCACCTTCCATTTAAATCAAAATCAAAAGTCATTTATTCAAACTAGGCTGAGAATCAGCACTTTTCGAATGTCAAAATTACATAAGGCAGTCCCCCCAAAACGCAAACCCTTCACCACTTCCTAGAGCTTTAGCTGGGAAGAAGAAGTCGTCAACAAACTCCCCAGCAGCACAGCTGTCTGTTCAGTTAGAGAAAAAAAATGGATTCTATACAACAGTATGATATTATATTATTAGCCATATATGTCAGCTAGCACACCTCTATACCAACAAAAAAAAAAAAGGACGACACCGAAAACTATAAATTCTCAAGCAGAGATAAAAACGTAAACAGAACTTAATGCCTCCAAGCATAAAGGGCGTGCCCGCTTATATATAGCTATAGCTGTAACAGTCACAAATGATGAGCTAGGATCATCAAAGTAAAATAAATAAACAATTAATTATTAATAACAAAACAAAGCAATGGTCAGCAAGACGACCAGTCACCACAAGCAAGCAGCACCCGTTCACGAGCATAATGCAAAAATCAGCCATTACCCCCCTCGCCATATTTGAGGGAATGAGGCAACCCGACCCCCGACGCTACCGCAAAATACTCACTAACATGATAGTGGGCTTGTGGCTAAATAATAACAGCCGCACGGGTCGATCGATCAGGTTAAGCTACGCTTGCCGCGGTTGGTCCGTGAATGGGTGACCATATTTACATACCAAGACTCCTCCGTGCCTCGGAAAGCACGTTAAGCCGTTGGTCTCGGCTGTCATTTGTAGATTTTTGACAGTCGTTACGGGTCGTCAGAAGCTCGAAAGTCTGACAACCAGTCTTACCAAGGGGTATCGTGCTACCCAGGAACTGGGTTATGGAGGTCAGATAGGCAGTCGCTCTATGTAAAATACTGGTATTCAGCTATATCCGGTAAGACTGGAAGCCGACCCCAACATAGTTGGGAAAAGGCTAGGCAGATGTCTCATTAATATGATAATAACATTTCGCAACTAAAAATTCCTGTATTATGGTTTTAAATAGATATACAATATGTAACAAAAACCCTGTTGTTCCTTTTAGGAACGTATACATTTACCTATAAGCAGAACATTGATGAAATTATAATTTAAAAAAATTAAGCATTGGCTAGTCGAGAGGTCAAAATCAAATAACTATTAAAATCGATACATTCAAAAAAATGGTTAGAGTATCTGATTTTACATCAAGTACATCTTTATTTCGCTAAATAGCCTACTAGTTCGGCGGCCTCCTTTGAATGCGACAAAAGACGCCGCCAAAAACACCCGCCGCGCATGTCGGCGGGTCGGTACCACGTGCCTACCTACCCCGCCGCCCCGCCACCCGTCTCCCTGCGAATCACTTCCTTAATCAGTCTCCCACGCAGCTTGCTTTCGAATGGATGTTATTGTTGACCTACGTAGTGAGTGAATTGTGTTTTGTTTACGTAAACATTGACAATGTCTTATTCTAACGTAAAATATTTTAATATGTTGATGTGTCTTCGGAAATGTGACTGCAATTATGCAGAAGCACGCAGACTCTACCAAGAACGTTTTGCGATCATCACCGTCGGCGATGGCATTCCAACGTTTGCACATACGTACGTACAATACTGGCAATGTGCACGGGCGAGACCTGACATCGAGCTGACGCAGGCAGACCGAGGACTCGAGACAGAAGTCTTGGACTTGTTTGAGCACGATCCAACGCGAAGTACACGCTCAGTGGGACACGAACTCGGAGTAAATCATATGTGCGTTAGGAGAGTACTCAAAGAAGATGGCCAGCACCCATTTCACTATTGTCGCGTCCAATCACTCAGGGCTTGTTAACGTTACCAAATAACAAAATAATAACCGTTACGTAACGTTAATTTTAATGTGATATCTTACTAACGTTACAAAAATTTTAACGTTACTTGATAACTTTACCAGTAATATAACGTTAATTAACATTAACGTAAAATATGATAATAACGTTAATTTTATCGTTAATTTTGCTACGTTGCCGTTCCGTAGGTTTACATTTTGTGCGCTCGCTTAGCATTGGATCACTTTAGGTACCTACACTGTTGCCACTCCGCCGCCGCACTATGGGAAAATCGCGTATGTTTCGTCTCAATACTTCGTATCTCAGTTGTTTCAAAACTAAATGAGCTGTAATTTTGCACACGTATTCTTGGGTGTATAATATTTATATTATATTATATTTAATATTTCGATTTTGAAAATTCTGTTTATTAATTAATTACAAAAATAAAACTTGAAAAAATACATGCATACTATAAGAAAAAAAAAAACAAAATTTGTCTTTTTTAATTTACTTAAAATGGAATAATTGAAGCAAACGAGAAAAATAAAGTACACAATTCAGGAAGCTCCTACAGATTTTCGTTGATAGCAAGAAGGGCCTTGGCTTCATCTAAAAGTTCTTTCGATATTGTTTCTGAGTTATTTCTCAAACTTGATATACAATATTAGTTTTTGTTTACACTAAACCCGAAAAGGGGTCATTGAATTCATCATTTTGAACAACTTTTTCTATGGGACCAACCTTAAAATCGCGAAAAAAAGTCAGCTGTTCCATACATTTTGTCGATTTAAGTGAACACAAATGTATGGAACAACTGATTTTTTTTTCACGATTTCTAGGTCTCAACAGTTTGGGAGCCAAACGTCGGAAATGCTCCACGAAGTTCCACCGGCTGACGAGGACGACTCCCAGGTACTTCATCGTAGACTCGACGCCGATGTAAACCCCTCCTACCGTTATTTGGGATCCCGACGGTGGCGCGTTCCGAGGGCTATGAAAGCACATGGCCTCGGACTTGTACAGGGCCACCTCAAGTCCCAATTGCCGGATCCTTTCGACGATTGTCGCAACCCCGCGTGCCGCTACTTTGATCGCCGCCTGGTGCGACCTCCCTTGCGCCAGGACCAACGTGTCGTCGGCGTAACACACTACGCTGACGCCGCTAGGGAGGTCGGCGCGCAGCTCCCAGTCGTATCCTATGTCTCACAGATGCGGCCCTAGGACCGATCCTTGTGGGACACCGCACGACATCTCTTGCCGGTTCCACACTCCTTGGTGACCACGGTAAATGACGGCCCCGTCCATCAGATAGGCCTCGACCACACGACAGAGGTAGGTCGGCATCCGGTGGTACCGGAGTGCCTCCCTGATGCAACTCCAGAGCAGGGTATTGAAGGTATTGGCGATGTCTAGAGACACCGTTAAGACGACCCCACCCTGGGCAACAGCATTCCCCGTCGTGAGGGCTCGCACGCGCATGATAGCGTCCACGGTAGGGTGCCCCCTGCGGAAACCAAACTGGCTCTCCGCCAAATCCTGCTGTACTCTATGCGTATTTACCGAACTTTTTTGAATTAATAGCCATTCCAGATGACATACATTATTATGTACATTCGTTTTATAAGTTCTACGTCTACACCTATAATGTCTGCAGAGCAAGAGTAATTCTGAAATAATCTCCGAGCTGTGTTGCCGTCATTACTATTTCCAGTGCCTTGTCGAGGTTTATCGACATGCAGTCCCTAACCTCTCTAAACCGCTTTTATACCATTTTTTTCTTTTCATCTTTGTTTTTTTTTAATTTTCCGGTGTAGTAGCTGACCACTTTTCAAAAGACAAATTATAAGAAATGTGTAAGATCGTCTCCATATCCAAGCATATAGTGTTGACAGTCCTATTGAAATGAACTTTCGTTGACATCTCGTGTCCTAACTGCCTCCAACTTATTCATTCGAGGACTAGCACTACAAACTGTACAAGAAGCGCTCGAACGAGTTTCAGTTAAAACTTTTGCCACTTTACCATCAATCATGGGTAAATTTAGGTCATGAGTAATTTCGATTACCTCGTTATTCTTATTTATCAGGGAAAGAGACATTATGTTTTTGATTGTTGATATCAGCCACAACAGACGCGGTTTTTTCAGGAGTTTCTTTGGCAAATTCTAACAATATAAGTCTGCAAGTTTTCTTCTTCCAAACAACAGTATTAGTTGTCTCATCTATGAGTCTAATGGATACAAGTGAAGCAATAAAAAGGTTTGCATCTGATATAAAATCGCTTTCTTCGGGCAAAACTTGCTTGTACTCACTCTGCCCGGATGACCCGTCACAACCCCATTTAAAGAATAGTTTCATCTTTCTTAAACCATTTTTGTAAACTGAACCAATTAGTAATGTACGTGCCACAGTATGATCCAACAAGTCCTGCAGATTGACTTTTGCACATAAGTTAGTAATGGTTATGCTCGAATCTGGTGGGTAACACATCTTCTTCGCTTCAACTAAAGTTGGATAAGAAGGAAACACTGAGCAGTTTTTGTCCGCCAAACAAAGTCGAAGTTTCCCATACTGTTCTTTGTTAAGGTTTCAGTCAAAAAATGTCCGTAGTGCTTCTTCGTTTGAAAAAGATGTAACGTCTTCAGAGTTCTCAGGTACGTATTTAACAAAAAAATCTTATCATTTTTTGATGCAGTTCGTATAATATTAACGATTGCGGCCTCCTCCGTCTCACCCATAGACAGTAGCTCCTGAGCATATGCATGGAGAACACAGTCTTATCCGTACTCTTGTATTAATTCCATGTTTTTTTGTTTTTTCTGAAGATGCTTCGTATGGTTTCGAGGGTCTGCCGTCATTACTTCCAGGCATATTAGGGTCATTAACCGTGACTCGAGACTCTAGTGGAACACGAAATTGACCACCTAACCAGTTGACTCTCTTACTTTCAAAGCGGTATTTTATCAGAGATGTATTTCTCCAGCGTTCGTTACATTTAGATACCAAGTTTCTTTGAATGTAGAAGACCACAGTAGCCATATCCTCTGGTGACAAATTAAAATTTTCTTGTAAGTAGTCGTCTATATTATGCCTATTTATCAACAAATTGCACAACTCTCGTTTACTACAAACAAATTCACCCATTTTTTAAATCAGTCAACTTTGCAAATAGTCGAAAATAGGTATTAACTGCTTTTTAGGGCAACTGAATATTTGACCAACAAATGTGAATGTTACAGGGCTCACCATCCTTTTATAGGCATATGAAATAGTACTATGTGCAAAAAGATAAGATACTAATAATTTGCACTCTTCCCATAACCAACCTGTTTTTATTTCGACCCTAATAGATAGTGACCATATTTTATATGTAAGGTGGTCAAAACTGTATTAAAACCACAAAGAACTATTAATAATAATCATCACTTTAATTAACTTTTTATCAATTTGACCTCAATAGATAATAAATGATTTTATGAGAAATAAAAAGAAATTGAAAAATAAAAATATAATTTTTATCTCGCGATATGTTTTAGCACCGTGTCAGAAAAAGAGCAAGTATGAGCAATTTTTTGTTCTCCTTGCGTAAACTAATGTATAAAGATCTTAATACAATAAATATCTCGACAGCGGCAAGCAGCGGTAAAGGGTAAATGTCTAGTTAAAAAAAAATCCTTATAAACATACCATCTTAAACTATATTAGTTATTTTATTTTATCATAGTAATATATTATATATATATAATATTAATTATGAAACCTTATGAGGAGATTATAAGCATTCCAAAAATACTGGTACATTTATACCAAAAACTTTCGAGTTATGTGGCATTGAATTGCAGTAACGTATTGCGTCAAAATTACGTTATTGAACAAGAATTAGCTTTTAAGTCTATTTACAATACATTATGATTAACAAAAAAAAAAAATTGAGAATAGAAAGCTTATTTATTAGACTATATTAATGTATTATTTTTATTCCATAACAACGACATTCACGTGAAACGGTTTTGAGTCGGCTTTGTATGGGGCTTGACCATAGTGTGGTGGCACGATAGTCTATTAAATCCTGCATGTGTAAAATGACTATTGTAATAAATATAAATAAGAATCATTAATTAACTTGACTATTATCTTCACTCATTGATATTGAATTGATTTGATCAGTTATCACTGACTAAATCACTCACTATACTATCAGCACTTCTCACGCGTAAGAATCAGGCAAGGCAACGTTTTGATCGGCACGATATCAGCGCGGTGAGAGGGCGCGCGGCGGGTGGCCCACCACGCGCCTCAGGCCACGCTACTTCCACTTTACCCGTTTAAAAATAACGATAAAAGTAACGTTAATATACAATTAACGTTAATAAAAATTAACGATAAAATGTAGCATAAATAACGTTAAATCTATTACCGTTATTTTAATATTAACAGTAACGCTGTCAAATAGAGATAACGTTATGAAAAATTTACCGGTATTTAAAGCCCTGCAATCACTAACTACTTCCCTCCGACTATGAGCCAAGAAGTGTAGTGGTACAAGGTGGTCATAATAATATCGAACAGCAACTCCGTGGCCGTCAAGTAGATATCATAATAAATAAATGCATTAAAATGTAAATAGGTACATCAGGTTTTATGTGACAGACGCGGCGAATTTGTTTTTTTTAACGTAGTGAAGTGTTAAATGTAGTTTTAACAATTATCAATTGTGCTTAAAAATATACTGTGTAAACCAAGATTTTCGAAGATTAATTCGTTAAAGTGATACTGATAAACAACAGCTGACAAGGTCACGAACTTGTGTAGAAAAATAGGTAGATAATCGGCGGCGCGGCGGCACCGATCAAAGAGAGGGCGGGAAAGTTCTATCTACTTCTGGTTTCGCGTCATCGCTTCATGCAGAATTGCAGAGGTAACAAATCGATTAAACATTACAAACATTAATAATTAAATTTTTTTTTTTTTTTTTTTTATTGAACAGTTTTTTTTATAAATGACTTGCTTTATCGCTTAGTTAACCGATTCTTAAAACGCAGGTAGACGGAACAACAGGGTTTTTGTTACATATTGTATATCTTTAATTTCCATAATGTGTTTAGGTAGTTTATTGTAAATTTTGGGTGCCATAACTAAAAGATTTTTATAGAAATAGCTTTTTTATGTGGTGTTGCGCATATTTTAGTTTGTGTCGTAAACCCTATAATAGGTGCATATTTGCTTTATCATAGCTTGCTACTTTCTAAATGTAAAGACAGGGAAGTGCAAGTAACTGAAGGTTTTGGAAAAGTGGTTTACAACTGTCTGTGTTTTGAATGCACAATGCGAATGTGCTTTGTGCTGTGTTTTTATTGCCCTTTTGCATTTCTTTTGTGCTTTGAATGCCAATTCTCTATCAGTCGAGTTCCCCCAAAACATAAGTCTGTTTCGTAATGTTGAGGACACATATCCGTGGTACGCCATTAATAATGTTGACTGATTTGAGATTTTTCTTAAGTTATGTTAATGTTAGAGGCCAAATCGTTTATTATTGTCTTCTTTATTGTTATTTATTATTTAAACAGCCAAACGCAAGGACCACCGGTGGGGTTGATTCCTACGAGAACGCGGGTATAACAGTAGGGAATAACTAGTAAAATATAACAAGTAAGATGCCATACAATTAACACAGTCTTGGAATCCAGCTGTAGGTAAATAATGAACAATAACTTGCAATATTATGTGAGATAGTGGTAAACAAAAAGCGTAATTGACTTCATTATAAAAAAGGTAGACCCAAAAAGTAGTGTGTAACGTTAAATTATAAGTACATGTTTTGTACCTAATGACGTTCTGTAATGCTGCATAGGCGTAAGTATATTGCTTACATATAATACGAGTAGTTGTTGTACAAGAGTATTGTTTTGTATTGAAATACGTAATTGCACCACACATTTGGGTTAGTATATATACTGAACTATAGGGAATACAATATTAAATGAAATAATAAAAAAATACTAACTTCGCAGTTCGTTGCGCGAAAAGTTAGAATTGTGAAGGTAACTTGGAAACAAATGCAAATCATATTTGTACAGAGTAGTGAACCAAACAGTACTCATATCGTTACCTGGAACAAACCTTAGAATATTGTGTAATCGGTAGACGTTTAGAGTAATATTCTTAATTCGGTTTGGAATATGGTTTGATTTTCGATAAATCATGTTCGGTAATCTAATGGTGAATGCGGGCTCTGGAACATCTGCCCGAACAAGGACAACTCCATGCTTGATCCAAACGAAGCGATATCCATGCCGCTTGGCAGCTTCTCTGGCTTGACGAAACAATGTTTTAGTCTTAAATGTGAGATGCTCATTGATGTATACTTTGTTCGATGTTCCGTTAATCTGTAGCTCTTCGGACGTGATGCCCCTCTTTAGCCGTGCCGCTGCTAAGAAGTTATCGCGCAATACTTGGCTTGTGAGTTTTACAATGATGTTTTTAGGCCGATTGGTATTAGCATTCATTTGCGGAACCCGGTGAATTGTAATAATATCACGAGGCGATAACGGCTGTTTGGTTTTATTATTACGTTTCAGGCAAATTTATTTTATCATCTTATCTAAATTATCCAAAAACATAGATAGTTTATCCTTTTTATTATTTGGCGGTCTATAAATACAAATAATTAGGTACGATAGGGTGAGAGGAAAGATTAATTGCACAACATTCTATTATATTAGGTATGGCCCATTTTTTTACACAAATAACTTCAAATTTAAGTATATTTTTATTAAAAAGCATGACCCCCGTTTCTATCATATCTAGTGTAGCATGTTGCTAGTGAATAATTCGCAATATGTAAATGGTGATGGTCACCTTGTTTCATGTTGTGTTCTGTTATACATATGATATCAATTGACCTACTTTCTTCTGAGAGTTCTTTTAGATGTAAACCCAATAGATCCGATTTACTGATTAGACCATTTATATTTTGGTGCATTATAAATATATGAAAAACAAAATTGAAAAAAAAAACAAACAAAATTGTATTAACAACGCGTATTAAATTCACACTGTCTCGCATGGAGGGGGTATGACGCTTTTTCCTTATGTGATCCAGTCAACCTGGTCAAACTCAAACTCAAAGCATTTATCTCAAATAAATCAATTACAGGCACTTTTGAATTGTCAAAGATGAAGCTACTCGTAGTTGCCCATTCCAAAGCGTAGTAGGTACCTATGGAGAAGAACGGGCAAGAAACTCCACGGACACTCTTTTAAATCAACGTATTATAGTTATAAAATATTGTTTACATCATTAATTTGAAATTATACATGCGAGAACGATGCAAAACGTAAAAGTGTCCGTAATAAAAAGATTAACAAAAAAAAGCAATTAAAAAATAAAAATAAGAGATGACCAGTCTTTGCTGACGGCGCCCGTTCACCAACATGACGCATGGATTAGCACGCGCCACCATCAGCGAGACATTAGAGTGAGCACGACATACTCCCAGCCGCCAGGGCACATTCAAAGTTAAAGTCAAATTATTTATTTCAAATAAGCACATAAAAGGCACTTTTGAACGTCAAAATTTACAAAAAAAATTGAATTGAATCTAGTTGCCCCTTCCAAAAGGTAGTTTCGTATGGAGAAGAATAAGCAAGAAACTCCACCGTTACTCTTTTAAAATGTTTTACAAAATTTTGTATAGGTACATTATATAATTATATGTGAAGACGATGCACCTAGAATAAAATAACTAGGTATACCAAAATAGGTAAAAAATAATTAAAAATTAAGCAATGACAGATTAATGAATTATGTGATACGTACATGATGCTCACATATTTACAAACATTGTAAAAATAATAAATAAAGTAATAGGTCAGTGTGAGAGAATTTAAATTTTGTAATCACAGAATTTCAATTCAGCATTGATTTATTATTTATATCAAATAATAAATTGTACAATTAAAATAGCAACCAGTTTGATTTTGTCTAGACTCTAGAATGTTCTATGGAGCTGAACCAGCATGTTTCTAAGCATTCTTATCTTGGATATAATCCTCTAATTTGTAATATGCTTGCACAACTTATTATATGACACATTTTAAACAGTACCCCATGAAATGTGAGTACTTTAGCCTGAAACCTGGTTGAACTAATTGGTCCCTATTTCTAGTGATAAACTCGTAATTGTGTCTTTCACCTTTTTAACTAAAGACCATGTACAACCATGAACAAGCAGTAGCACCACAGCGTCAGCATTAAGAGCGACATACATTCGTTCGACGCGCCGCCAACACCGGCACACCGTCAGCGCTAAGAAGTGACCTACTGAGATCTTCGCTTCATCAGCTCGATACACACACAGCACACATGGCACATAAATAGGCATCAATGTGTATTTAGCACAAAATCTGTATATAATTAAGTTAATTATTGTAATAAATTAGTCATCAAGCTGGAGTCGAGTGTGATTCATCTCCTATAACTCCTCTCACTGACCAAGACACCTTTAGCCATCATCGATCCTATGAGTCTGTGGGATCGGCAGTGAGAAAACCATTTCCTGTGTACATTGCACGACGTACACGAACCCTTATTCCTACCCAAATTCCGTCTGTTACCATTGGTCTCCTTGTAACAGACTTCCCGCAAGTAAAACTAACGTAACTTACGTTTGGTATGGTTTGTATGGTAGGTTAGGGCGGTAGATTAACTAGGGTGCTAGGTAGTTACTGTAGGGTTAGGTTTACAGACAGTGGGGTCTTAGGTATCTGATAGGTGCCAGGCTCAATGGTACGCATTTGGAATAACGGCCGTACTAAGCTGTAAGTCCCGGTGCGTACACAACCTCTTACCGTAAGCTGCGTTAAAGAACTTCGTTCCAAAAAGATATATCACAGGAAAGTGTATGCCGATTTTGTATTTTTTCCTATGCATTTGGTACATTTTATTCTATAAGTTGTATTAATTTTAATTTTTCAAGTACCAAACTAATTATATCTGTATATTCTAGTGTCACAATATTTATAGCTTTCAAGCCACTTGAAATATCGCGCCATTCTTATCTACATATTCATCACTGTATAGGTAATAAATAATATTTATATAGGTAATATAACATAAACATGTGGTACGTAGTAAAAATTACTGTCTTTACTTTTTTGTCAGTAGCTTTATTTGTTTGTTGTTGTACAGGTGGACGGCGAGTACTACGATACACCGAAGCGACTCAAAGAGTGTCTTAACTCTGAACTATTTAAAGTTACTAAAAGTTCGACGTCGAATGCCGTTATATTAAAAAAGCCCTGCGGCTGTTTACTAAAGTTTGGCAAAAGACGAAGAGAGCCAACGATCGTGGACTCAGAGGAGAACCTCCAACCGGCCAACTGTCCCTGCCAGCGTGTCACTGACTGGGCGAACAATTGGATCAAACTACCCTATTGTAGGAAAAATACTGTTTCCAGTGACAACTTAGTGCCAAATAAAGAAAACGTAACACCCAACAATAGTGACCGAAGCGCTCTCTACGCTACTATCGACTTGTCGCGAAAAACTAGAAGAAAAGAAAGGCCTTGTGACAGACACAACGACGCGGCCGAGAGCGAGCTCACGCGCAGCCTCACCACCAGGTTCGCAGAAATTGACAACGGCCCGCTGGCCAACTATGAAAACCTCAGCTTCGCTTTATCTTTAGAGCATTACGAAAATGCTAAGGATTTATTGAGAAAAGTTGGGGTCACACAATCGGAGTTGGATGCGATTAGCGCTAATCTGAAACCGGTATCCTTTGCTACTGTAGACGGCAAACACCTTTGTACTAAGTGTGGTCACCAGCAACAGCGAGGAAAAGAAACAAACCTGGAGGGGTTAACAGTTAGCACGAACGATGACTATCTTATGATGGCACCGAATGTGAGTAACAAATTAGAACAAAGCAAGCCCTTACCGGCTGGCTACACTCCGATGTCTCCAATCGGTGGTTTTGCATTCAACACTCTGAAGCATCCTGCAAGAAGTCCAATCAATAGGTTGCTCGAAGAAAAATCAGCAAGTAACCCAACGCTGTGTGGACCCGAGGAGAGTCGACGAGAAGACGCGGGGGATCTCGACGACCCTGCACCGGGCACGGCCTCCGAGCGAACCGATAGAATAGAATACAGAAAACGTTCTAGTTCCGCAGACTCCTCGCGATTCCTTGAAGACGTTAAAGAGTTCGATGGCAGCGTCGGTAGTCATGGCTCCACGTCTTCTATAGAAACGCTTCGTAATATAGCACTCGACGGGGAACGGACATCAACACCGTGCAACTGTGCGGCGGACAATAAACACTCTGACGCTGAAAGTTCTGAAACGTCTAAAGGTGCGCGCTGTCGGCTCCCGCCAGCGAAGCGCTCCTCGTCAGTGCCGGGCAAGGCGGGCGGGAACAGAGACTCGTCGAGTTCCAATGACTCTGGTGTGTCGAGCTGTTCCCTGCGACGCGGCGAGCTTTTTGAGCTGCCGCTGACAACGGCGGCGGCGCGCCGCCGCTATCGCAGCGCGCGACGTGTGGCGGCCGGCGCTGGCGGAACTCCGCCGCGCCGCTCCAAATCTACCGACCCGCTACGGGACCTTGCCGCACTGCAGCGGGAGCGCGTGCCGGCCAAATCCTCGTCCGCTGAGGCCGAGGTGCCCGTACTGTCTGCCAAGCCACTTAGAGGTAGAGTTCGCTTGTTCATTTTAAACCATTTCCAATATTGTATTATAATGGAGCTTACAATAATTAATATTGCGAATAATTTTAACAGTTTATTTAAAAGTAAGGCAAATGAGCCCTCCTGAGTGACGATGTCCTATCAGTCAGTCGTCCCCCGATGTTTCTAACTCAGTGTGGGTATTGGATTTGTTTCACTTCCGCAGGTGTGATGGACACGCACAGCACGTCGAGCGGCACGTCGGACATGTCGGACTACATCGAGACACTGTCCATCTGCTCCTCCCACTCCTCCACCGACACTCCTGTCACCATGAGGTAAGATGTCAAAACTTCAGAGAATAATGCACGTCTCAAATGCCATCTTCATGAGAAGTGTTTTCATGTAGCCGTGAAGTCTAAAGCTGATTGTTTTCGCACAGAGTGATGCGGCAGACGACGAGCACACTGCGGCCGCGCTCCGGCAAGGAGTACGGCAACCTGGACCCGCGCTTGGCGTCCGCGTATCGCGCGCCCCCCGCCCCGTCGCACCCGACACACCCCCCGCATCACCCGCACGTCTACTCCAACCTTCCGTAGACCACACTGTGAACAGGCACTCCGAGCAATACTCGAACCATTGATACTGCAATGGAGTTCCACTGTAACACAACACACACAACAACTGACAAAACATAACTGACAACTAGACAACTGTTTAAAATTCGTATTACGAGTACCTAGTCAGGTAATACGAATTTGAAACAGTTGTCTGTCAGAACTTTATGCGACTCTATTCCACACGTAAGTCGCTTTAGGCGTACGAATTTTATATAGTTGCATATTTGGAATCTGTCTGTGCCAGTGGTATTAGGTGTGATATCGTTTTCGAGCATTGCGTGGAATGTACCTTCTGTGCATGTTCATTTTATTGTGCGTGGACGTCGCCTACTCGCGGCGTTCTGTTGTCTGTGTCGTTCTAAACTGTGGCTAAGCGTAGTTTTGTATTTGAGCTGTAACATCTCTGAGCGTTACTTTATGTCTGGTATGTTAAGTGTGATCCGTCCATGGACTGTCCTCGATGCGTCGGTTTGTTTGCGCTCTGCTCCCACTTTGAGAGTTTCACAGTGTTTAGAAAGTATTGTTCGTTTAATCTACTTCCTTGTTTTTGTATTATCTTCTAATGAGAACAAAGACACTAGGAACTCGTGATGGCGCAGTCTCTACCATAACGGTCGGTCACGGCAATACTCTCGCTTGCAGTGCCAAATGTTACGCGTCTGTACGACAGCGTTATGATAAATGTTAGTTAGATTCACGATGAGAAACTGAACGAATTACAAGACAGGTGAAATAAAATAACTATTGTTAATAAATTTTGATTGCGTATAGTACAGTGAACACGTAGGCTAGGAGTCAGTTGGGTAGTCCGGGCGCCGGGCGATGTACATAGTGTAACTCATAGGTAGTTCGGGACTTGATTAGAACGATGTAAATTATATATTAAATATTATTACTAAAGTAATTGATATATAAATTTAATCTCTACAACGACTCTCTTGTCTCTACTTTGTTAAGACGATGTAATATTTTGATATTCGGAGTTTATCTGACGGGTGCGAGCGCGGCGGCGCGTCTTTCAGTAAGCAATAAGCAGTGCAATCAGAGGTGATCCTTGTATTGTATTGTACATTTACGTAAGACTATTGTGTACTTGATACTCTATGGCGGAAGTGCGGTTCGTCTGTGTAGCGGCGCGCGCGCCCTGCGTCGCTCCCGTCCCGCTCTGCCAGACGGGGCGGTGGCGGGGCGGAGAGGCGCGGGGCGCGCGCGCGGGCGGGCACTGTTGGCCCGAAGACTGGAATTGTAAGCAGGTTGTTTAGATATTACGCTAGCAATGAATTTATATTATTAAAAAAAACTAATGTTAATAAACTTGAAATTTCTGAATAAAAGGAGAATAACGATTTATTTGTATTATTGTATATTTGTATCAATAATAATGATTTTGCAGAACAAAATCGTATCAGTTTCCCCCGTCGTCATTACTAGGCTACAGAAAAAAAGTATAAGTAAAGTAAAGTAAAGTGAAGTAAGTGAGTAAAATAAAATAAAAAAAAAAAAAATAAAATGAAAAAAAGTTTTTATGTATGAGAGACAGGCCAGTTATAATTTATTTTGAAAATATAATTATTTGTAAGTAAAATTAGGTACGTTCTAATTTCAAAAATTCCCTCCACAATGTTTGCGAACTAATTTAAATTATCGTGTCTCGTGGGAACATTTTCGCGCTATGATTTTTTACGATTTCACGTGTCACCTGAAACTGGACGAATTGTACGATAGACTTCAAATGGCAGTCATGGATCAAGGCCCTTCTAAGGCAACAGTGTATGGTATAACGAATTCAAGCACGGTCGACTAACTTTGGGAGATGAAGAAAGAAGTGTTCGCCCTTTGACGGCTGTTACGGAAGAAAACGTGTTAGCAGTGAAATATTTAATCCATGACAATAGGCGAATTACGTATCAAGAGATTCAGCACATACTGCAGGTTGTATCGGGAATCCTTCACAAAATTTTACACGTGCATCTTTGCGTGAGGAGGATAGTTTCACGCTGGGGCAACCTCACCGATGCTCAGAAGCAGGCCCGGGTAGAATGGTCCCGTGATATGTTAAACAAATTTGAAGTAGGCTCGTCTGGGCGTGTTTACGAAATCATTTCAGATGATGAGTCTTGGATTTATCAATACAGTCTAGAAAAGAAGCGCCAGTCGACGGTTTGGGTGTTTCAAAACGAATCAACACCTACCAAAGTGTAGCGATCTAGAAGCAGCGGGAAGATTTTGATCGCTAGCTTTTTTAATTTGACTGGCTACTTAGTCTAAATTCCTTTACGGAACCAAAGAAGCATCAACGCTGAATGGTATACTACCAAATGCTTGGCAGAAGTTTTCTCTGTTGTGAGCAACAAGCGACCAAACACAGGGCTCCGCGGGCTACTGCTCCACCACGACAACGTGTTCACAACGAGGGACTTCCTGGACAGCACGCCGGTCAAACTCCTGGGTCATCCTCCTTACAGCCCTTACCTAGCACCGTGTGACTTCTTTTTATCCCCGAAAATAATTAATCAGCTCAAAGGGATACAGTTTTCGTCGCCGGAAGCTGCGCTGTCAGCGTTCGAGCAGGCTGTAAACGAGATGTCTGCGGCGGACTGGAAAAAGTGTTTCGAAAACTGGTTCAGACGCATGAAACTTTGTAAAGTGGAAAGTACTTTGAAAAGATATTAAAAAATATTTACTTGTAGAAAATTAATTAAATTTTTTTTTCGCTAAACTTTCTGAGTGTCTGGTATTCACACTTCAGATAACAGAGACATGTATTTATTCTGTAAATGGTGACATTTCCCCGAAGGGTTGGGCAGAGGTGTACCTGTAGTACACCCACATTTCGCCAGTTAATATCAACCGGGCACAACAGACTCCTCACAACAGGCTGCTACTGAGGAATTCCAGATAGAAAAAATTGCCCGACCCAGGAATCGAACCCAGGACCTCATGCTCAACAGTAGCGCTTGCGACCACTAGACCAACGAGGCAGGTAAGTCTATATCTATTCGAGGAAGAATAAATTGTTTCAAGTCAGCACGCTAAAGGTTTTAAAACAAAATTTTGAGAGTTTCTCTTCATGGGTAATTTGGGTAATTCCCAATTCTAATTGTAGCTAACCAGTCATGCAATAAACATAATAGGGATCTTATAGCCTATGTATTTTTTCGAGTGAGCTGTACACCGTTCTCCTCTACAATAATAATCTAGACACGCGGTAGCGTGTCAAGCCAAGTTCAAGTAACAGAACTGGCGAGCAGCACCGTGTGTAATATTACACGAACCATTTGGAGCCACTTTTGACCCTCTCATTACTCAAAAACTATTTCACATAAACGTGTCAAATTTGGCTCATATATTAAGACTTGCAAGATACATATGTGCTCCAAATTTCATAAACACATCTCAAACGGTTATTTAGATATTAACGTCCAAAAATCGTCATTTTTATCACTGACTGACCTATAAATTAATTAAAACTCTAACCCAGTTCCAGATGACCTAGAGAGTTCAAATTTGGCATGCAGATAGGTAATTAGGTGAATACAAAGGAATAAATCAGAAACTGGTAAATTTTTATCATTTTATTATAATTTGTCACTTTGATTCTATTAAGAACTCATATCTTATATTTAGTGCCTGTAACTCTAATAATGTAAGAATCAGCAATCAGCAATCAAAACTTATGACAACCGGACTTTATGTTGATTTTAAGGTCTTCACATGAATATACAACGAGTTGAATACCCCCCTTAACTTTTTTTAATCCAAATATTATAACTAAGAGTATATTCGACTTTCATATTTATTACGTTATTAACTGGGATTTAGTATTAATTATTGTTTCAATATTTAGCGCACATCAATAGTGTAAGATCATTACTTATAAATAATTATTAAATGATATAGGCATTTCGGTACACGGCGCGCGGTGCGTCACCGGAGCAGCGGGGTGGGAGCGGTGCGATAATACGTTGACGCGAACGTCTCCGAGCGAGTGGCAGCCGCGCTCATAAGCGCGAGCGCCGTCTTGCTGTCCGGTTGTCTCTCGATATCTGACCTATAAGGTTGTGATTTATGCTATGAAATTCATAGGTTTTCTTAAAAAATACTTATACATTTGTTATTATTATTACAATTCTTTTAGTAAGTACTCATGGTATGGGCAATAGTTAAAATAATGTAACGTCGACTTTGTTTCTGTCACCTCTGACATAGACTAAGGTCAAGAGCAAACCCATCACAAATAAAAAAAAAAAAAAAAAAATA
Source organism: Atethmia centrago (assembly GCA_905333075.3). Taxonomy (NCBI): domain Eukaryota; kingdom Metazoa; phylum Arthropoda; class Insecta; order Lepidoptera; family Noctuidae; genus Atethmia; species Atethmia centrago. The sequence goes on along the minus strand of HG995386.1, from coordinate 30,018,541 downwards.
AATAAAAAAATAATAATAATTTTAGTATAGTTATAATAATTATAAGTAGTTATGTATTATAAGTTATGTACTTAACTCTGAATGAGATTGAGAATGAGAACTTATTGGTAACAAATTGTTTTTCCTTGAGAATTCAATAGATAACAGGTAATTTGTTAATCGTCTTAAATAATTATCTTTTATTACGTATGTATATTGTACAATGAGTCGTACAATAGAATTCCGGGTGGGTGACACACTTACCTTACACCGAATTATTCCAATACCTCCCGATGGAAGCTGCCTATTCCATTCGATTGCATATTCTTTGTTTGAGTATAATATGTAATATACAACAAACAAATAGGTTGCGTGAGACTATAGTAGAGTATGTATGTCGTAACTGGGATGATTTAAGTATGTACAATAGCGCTCCAAACGGGGATCCTTACTTAACAAAAACCATTTGGTATTAATTTTGTTATAAATAAGTACCTACTAATAATTTATGTACAAAAAGTAATGATATCCCATCAAAAACATAAATGTGAAAAGAGAGTCAAGTTCAATATTATGATATATGCCTTGGTTGTTGACTTCAGCGACAAAAGAAGTGAGATCTAAATGGGTGCCAAGTTCAATGGTCAGTCCTGAAAATTATTTATAACAACATAAAATATCATTTCTACTTATAACTTAGGATAATACATATATTGTAGCCTAAGGTCTGACTTGGCTAGTTTTCATATACGAATTATGTTATAGCCTTCGCAAGTTTTAAACCTGTTACTTGTCGGTTCTTATTTTATTATTCCGAAAATTTGGCTTGCTGGTAGAAACTAGCGATCCAACGTACATTTATCAATAACATTTTCCTATATAGTTATGTCATTTAGAAAGTCTTTAATTGTGTAATAACATTTCTCCAGCAATAGTTTTGTTAATTGTTTTTTAAACATTTTTATGGGTAGGTCATTTAAATTTTCAGGTAATTTATTATATATAAGCGGTCCCGTGGAATGGATGCTATTTTTTAATAAGGTTGTTTTATGACCACCTGTGCACAATTGGTTTTTATACTGGGACCTCTTTTGTGCTGCGCGTTGTCTTATACCAATCATTGAGGTAAATAGGTGTTTATTTAATTTAACGTATAGGGCAACTTCTAGTATACGATATAAACAAGGTAATGTCAGAATTTTTAGGGATATAAATACAGGTTGATAACTTTCAGTAAACTTTAGACCTGTCATTGATCTAAGACATCGTTTTTGGGCCTTAAATATTCTTTCCCTCTCACTGCAGTTGCCCCAAAATATGACACCGTATCTTAATAACGAAGCAACTAATCCATGATAGGCTGTAACTAATGTATTTATGTTTACTTTATTTGAGAAGTTATAGAGTACATATGACAATTTTTTCTTCTAAGTACCGTAATTAGTAAAACGCTGTTATTTTAACATTACAAACAGACACAAAGTCAAAGTAACAGTCAAATTATTTATTTCAAATAGGCACACATACTGGCACATACTGGGCACTTTGAACGTCAAAATTTACAAAAAAATAGAATTGATTCTAGTCCCCCCTTTCAAAAGGTAGTTTCGTATGGAGAAGAATGGGCAAGAAACTTCACCGTTACTCTTTTAAAAAATATTTACAATATTTTGGTGATACATTGATTATATAATTATTTATGTGAAGACGATGCATTTAGAATAGAGTTACTATACCACAATAGGTAAAAAGAAGTAAAAATTAAGCTGATGATGGTTGTTTTGGGCTTTCTGAGGTACTTTTATTATTTTTCTATATACACTGGAATACTTTTTAAAAGCAAGTCCATTATTATATTATTATAGAAGTAAAAATAATAAAACTTGAATCTATATTATTGTTGTGATGTATTTTCACAATCAAACTCAAAATAAAACATAAATTTAAGAATTTGTAAGTAAATTTGTATTGCTTATGTAATCAAGGAACTTTTGGCACAACTGTTATTTAACATTATCAAAATAAAAAAATAATTAAAAAAATATGCAAAACAAAACGTACATGTTTTTTTAAAAGCTGTAAACAACGGGATAAAAATAAGAAATCGAACATCCTTAGAGTAGTTTTGTTATAATACATCCCATCAAAAACATAAATGTGAAATGAGAGCCAAGTTCAATATTATGATATATGCCTTGGTTGTTGACTTCAACGACAAAAGAAGTGAGATCTAAATGGGTGCCAAGTTCAATGGTCAGTCCTGAAATTGATTTATAACAACATAAAATATCACTTCTTCTTATAACTTAGGATAATTATATTGTAGCCTAAGGTCTGACTGGGCTAGTTCTCATATACGAATTATTATGTTCGATGGCTAGTTTCTACCAGCAAGCCAAATTTACGGAATAATAAAATAAGAACCGACAAGTAACAGGTTTAGAACTTGCGAAGGCTATAATATGATACTTTTGTCGTTGAAGTCAACAACCAAAGCGTATATCATAATATTGAACTTGGCTCTCATTTCACATTTATGTTTTTGATGGGATATCATTACTTTTTGTACATAAATTATTAGTAGGTACTTATTTATAACAAAATTAATACCAAATGGTTTTTGTTAAACTACTGTATTTTCTTACGTTTACGGGGTTTACTTGTCTTTTTTGAGTTATTTTCTATATTGACTTGTACCTTACAAATTATTTAAATTAAAATTAATTAATTAAAATTAAAATTTCTTACTTTACAAATTACCAAATTATTATCTATTGAATTCTCAAGAAAATAATTTGTTACCAATAAGTTCTCATTCTCAAACTTATTCAGAGTTAAGTATACGTACATACCTACTTATAACTATTATAACTATACTAAAATTATTATGAATTTAAACTATTATTTTGCCTATACTATACGTACTTACTGAAAGAATAATAATAATAATATAACCAAAAATATATAAGTATTTTTTAAGAAAACCGATGAATTTCGTAGCATAAATCGCAACCTTATAGGGCAGATAACGAGAGACAACCGGACAGCAAGCCGGTGCTCGCGCTTATGAGCGCGGCTGCCACTCGCTCGGACACGTTCGCGTCAGGGTTTTATCGCAACGCTCCACCCCGCTGCTCCGGCGTTGCACCGCGCGCCGTGTACCGAAATGCCTATATTATTTAATAATTATTTATAAGTAATGATCTTACACTATTGATGTGCGCTAAATATTGAAACAATAAGTAATACTAAATCCCAGTTAATAACGTAATAAATACGAAAGTCGACTATACTCTTAGTTGTAAGTACTAAAACGGAAATATTTGGATTTAAAAAAAATAAGGGTGGTATTCAACTCGTTATATATTCACGCGAAGACCTTAAAATCCACATAAAGACTGGCTGTCATAAGTTTTGATTGCTGATTGCTGATTCTTACATTATTACAGTTACAGGCACTAAGTATAAGTATAGTGTTCTTAATAGAATCAAGTAAGTGAAAAATTATAATAAAATGATAGAAATTTACCAGTTTCTGATTTATTCACCTAATTACCTATCTGCATGCCAAATTTGAACTTTCTAGGTCATCTGGAACTGGGTTAGAGTTTTGATCTATAGGCCAGTCAGTGATAAAAATGACGATTTTTGGACGTTAATATCTAAATAACCCTTTGAGATGTGTTTCTCAATATATGAGCCAAATTTGACACGTTTATGTGAAATAGTTTTTGAGTTATGAGGGGGTCAAAAGTGGCTCCAAATGGTTCGTGTAATATTACACATGGTGCTGCTCGCCAGTTCTGTTACATGAACTTGGCTTGACACGCTGCCGCGTGTCTAGATTCTCAAATCATGTCCCAAAATAGGCTGAAGAGGCATGGTGATCTTTCTTTTACTGGATGGTAGGTCAGAGTCCTTGTGGAAAAGACAATGTCACATTTAGAAAGAGAATGCCCCATTGATGATACAACTTTCGAAGACCTTAGTTTACTAGGCGATACATTCCATACCGATGTAAAATCCGCGAATACCCACATCCAAACCGAACTATCATTGCAAAGCTTAAGTGAAATGATTATGATACGTCTGAAAGAAAATAATGTAACCATAATATCCGATTTGCGGAGTACAATAAAAACACAAATTAACAAAGCTATTGCAAAGCTTACAGAAGATATTGAACTAAAACAACTTACTTATCGAAACAAAATGACCAAAGATAACTAGATATCGAAAAAGTAAACACCAAAATCAAAAAACTAACAATAGAGAACGAAAAACTAAAGAAAGAAATATCAGTAATAAGAAATATATCCACGTCCCCAGTAGTAAAATGCACAGAAAGTAATTTCAAGAAAGTAGTAATCTATGGCTTTGTCGAGTACCATAAAGATAAGGAAACAGATCTACAAGACAGAGTACTTGAAATGTTTCAAGATATTCAGCATGTGGACTTAACGGGCTATATAGAAAACATGTATAGATTAGGCAGGAATAACACCAGTGCCCGACCATTAGTAATAGAATTACTCAGCAAAAGAATGGTAAAATACATCTTAAATAATAGTCATTATTTTTAAGAAACAAGAATATCTTTATCCGAATTCTTAGATGAAAACGCACGCAAAGAAAGGCAACAAATGCGGGAAGAAATGATAAAGGCAAGAAAGAAAGGCTTGTTTTCAGTGATTCGAAATAATCAATTATATATCGAAGGAAAAATTATAAAAATAGCAAATCATGAAAAACAGTTAAAGTACTCAACTAATGAAAGAAAAAATAATCTGAAATTAATCCAAAACAGCGAATATCAACCCAAACAAACAATTAGTGACATAAATTCTGTAAATTATTCTTTTCGAAAGTACAGGCCTACAATTTAAAATTTTATTCCAAATTATCCAAATTATAATAAATATACATATAATAAAACACACGTGTTAGAAGCATTCTTCGAAGAAAACTCTACGTATTACGCCGTGTGCATATCAGAGACATGGTTATCAAAGGAAAAGCTATCAATGATACAATTCACTGGATATAAAATTGCTGCGTCATACTGCCGAAGTACGCATGGAGGTGGTGGCGTCTGCATCCTGCTTCAAAATCACATTGATTGTGTAGAGAGAAGTGATATCTCAGTCAAATAGAATATATATTAGAATTATGTGCAATTGAATTACCAAAAGAAAATATATTGTTAATAACGATTTATTGGAACAAAAAACGAATTTTGAATTATATTAACGTTAAATACTCTAAACTTAATGTTATTATAGGCGGCGATCTTAACATGAATATTTTGAAGAAAAACAAGAAGACTAGTCTATTCGTAGATCTAATGTTAGAATACAAACTAACACAACACATAAAAAACCCACACGCATAACTCAAACAACGTCCACATGTTTAGACCTAATTTTCACAAACCTGAATATAAACAAAATATTCACTTCCGTTGAACAACTAGGTTTCTCAGATCATTGCGGGACAGTGATACATATCACCATACCTAATGTAGCCACCACACAACCAACTTGGTACGCATACAAAAGATTACTTACCAACACAAACATATTAAAATTTAAATGTGCTTTGAATACCATATATTGGAACGTTATTATATCAACAAATAGCAATATGAACGACAACTATTAAGCATTTCACGATACATTATCTAAAATCCTGAACAAATGCATACCTAAACAAAAAATTTAAATAAAAGTGAATTACAAGAAATATTGGTTAACCAAAGACATCAAAATCTCCTGCAAAAATAAAAGATTATTAAAAACATTTACCTTGAAAACAAATAACCCAATAATAATAAACTATTATAAAAATATAAAAAAAATTGTAAATACAGCAAGAAAATTACAATACATTAATAAAATAAAAAATCAAATAACAAAGTCAAAACAATGTGGAACATAATAAACGAACGTACCAATAAAACAAACCAAAAAGGAAAAACAACATAACACTACAAACGAACAACATTAAAACAACCTCGGAACCTAAGGAAGTTGCTAACATTTTTAATAATTTTGTTTGCATCCATCGGTGAAGAAAGCCCTTTACGAATAAACGAGTTGAAAGGCAGCCCCGTGCTCTCACCTACCCAAAATACAATGTTCCTTTCCCCTGTAGACCCTTATGAAATAAACACAAATAAAAGCTTAAAAAACAAAAACAGTTACGGAATAGACGAATTCCCACCTAGTTTACTCAGGCAATGTGCAGACGAACTCACATTGCCATTCTTCAAATTAATAAACCAATCTTTGGAAGAGGGCGTATTCCCTGATCAGCTAAAAATCGCGCTAGTGAAACCCTTACACATGAAAAGTATCAAAACAGACCCTAATAATTATCGTCCTATAGCTTTTCTGCCTACTGCATCAAAGATTTTTGAAAAAACAATGTGTAATCGTGTGTACACCTTCTGTGAGAAACAAAAAATTTTTGATGAATGCCAAAATGGATTTCGAAGAAACAGATCCACATCGCTAGCAGTTTACAAATTTATACAGGAAGCCCTAAATATAATAAATACTAAACAATACGCAATCGGTATACTGCTGGCAAGAGATCTGCAGGATCTGCGGTCACTATGGGCGCTCCGCAGGGTTCAGTTCTAGGTCCATTCTTGTTTCTAATCTATATAAATGACTTACCTTATCACATAAGGGATAATCACAAGATTGTATTGTTCGCAGATGACACTTCCCTCATTTTTAAAATCAAACGACTGCTGGTCAACTTTGAACATGTTAACGATGCACTCACTAAAGTTGTCCATTGGTTTAATGTAAATAATCTTCTCCTGAACGAAAAAAAGACTAAACTTATTAAATTTTCAACGCCAAATATCAGGCAGCTAACTACCAATGTTCAACTTAATGGAATAGAGTTGGACCCTGTTGAGTCGACTTTTTTTCTTGGAATAACTATTGACGCTAAATTACAATGGCGCCCACACATAGAAAAATTGTCAGAAAGGCTAAGTTCGGCCGCCTATGCTGTTAAAAAAATTCGACAGATAACCGATGTAGATACGGCCAGAATTGTTTATTTTAGTTATTTTCATAGTCTTACTCGTATGTCCTATGGGATTCTTCTCTGGGGAACCTGTGCGGACATTAATACCGTCTTTGTTTTACAAAAAAGGGCTGTTCGAGCCATTTACAACCTAGGTCCAAGAGATTCCCTTCGAGAAACATTCAAAGAAATAGATATATTTGATAATCTTATGTATGTACACAAAAATATATCAAATTTTAAGTAAATGTCCGATATCCACAGTTTAAATACCAGGAATAAACATAATCTTGCTGTACTTCACACTCGCCTCCACAGAGTAGGCAACTCGTTCATGGGTCAATGTATACGCTTTTACAACAAACTTCCTATTGCTATTCTAAATTTACCCATTAAACGATTTAAAAGCTGTATTAAAACCAAACTATGTAAAAAGGGGTACTATAAAATTTCAGATTATTTAGAAGACAAAAAAGCTTGGGATTGAGCTGCTCGCTCTGATAAGCTTTGTGCTAAAACCATAAAATTTGATATTTAAATTATGCAAAATGATCAATATATTGATGAATACATATTGACATTGATGAATATTATAAGCAAAATTAAGTGAATATTTATGTATGTACCTTGAAAAGTATTATATTACTTTAATTATTGTGAATGTGAGCACTATGTGGGTCATTTTTATTTATTTCTTGTTGTTTTTTTTTTTCTCTTAGTTTTAATTATGGTCTGGCATTTTGAGTTCTTTATGCGGCCAAACCAATTGTCCTTTCCTTGGTATTGTTCGTCGAGTCGTTGAGCTCCTTAAGTTTTGAGTTGAGCTACACGATTACTGACAAATGCTTGCACTGACTGGACAGGTCCACTCAAATTTGTGTGGTTCTTTCCTCAAAAGACCATTTCAGACATAGATCTACATGGTCCTCACATGATCTGACCAAGATTATGTCTGGACTTTAAAAGAGACTTTGACCCTTGAGTTTGTTTCGCCATTTCTTCTCAGGGGTAGTCAGATAGGAAATGTCGACTCCATCTAGCTTATTTTTTAATATGACGTGTAAAAGTGATTCTCATATCCTATTTACAGAATAAACAATTTCATTTCATTTCATTTCATTTCTTGACATGACCAAAGCCTACGATAAGGTGCAATATGGAATATTATAAAATAAGCTCTACGGAGTGGGAATCCGCAGCAGGTCATATGAATGGTTCAAGTCTTACCTAGAAAACAGAGCGCAATTAGTAGAGATAGAATTCTTCAACAACAAAACGAACAAACTTCAAATTTTTTTTTTCAAAATTTCGATCCAACTATAGGGTATTAAACGCCTCAATTCCCCAAGGGAGCGTTGTTGGATGTCTTCTTTTTCTCATTTATATCAACGATGTGCCAAAAACCATAAAGGCATCCGGATAAATAATACCCTTATTAATATATTTAATAAAACAATCATCTGGATGAACGGACATAATCTGGAAATCAATTTTGACAAAACTAAATTCATAATTTTACACCCCCACCAAAACAAAACCTCTTTATGTAATTTTTTCTTATAGTGATCACAAAATAGAATCAATAAATGAATTCCCACTATTAGGCATAACTATAGATTCAAACATCAATTGGAAACCACACGTACAGAAAAGAAAATCCAAACTTTCAACATTTTTGTACGCTTTTCGAGAAATAAATAAAACAAATTATTAAAAAAACAAAAAACCCGACTGCAAAAACACATACCTAACTTAAAAGAGAAAAACAAGCATTATAAGCTATAGAAATTTGTATCGCAGGCGGAGACAAACAAAAGTTACACCATATTTCAGGTTATTGGTTTGTCCCCGCCTGCGATATTCATAAAACTAAACATTCCCAAAACAAACCCCATTTCATAAAACTAAACATTCTTACTCTACTCTGTATATACATACTGGAAATCTGTAAGTTCGCACACACGCCAAGACTTTTACACAAAACGAGAAGACATACAAGCAAGATACACACTCCGACACAAAACACGATTAAACCCACCGACATCCCGTTTAAAAATGCACTCGTCTGGTCCACTGGTTATGTCGATAAAAATCTATAACAAACTGCCCGAAGTACTTCGAAATGAGGGAAAGATTGCTGTTTTTACACTTAAATTAAAAAAGCTATTACTAAATAAATGTTACTATAGCATAAACGAATATTTAATTGACAAATCTATACAACTGACATGATTATAAAAATTAATAATATATATCTTTTTTTGTTTTTAGATTAAATTATAATTAATAATTAATAAAATGTTATCTTAGACTAATACTTAGAATAAATTACCTATTTGCACGTATTAAATAAGTCCTCTTCCTTAAAAAAAAAATCTGTTGCTGTGCCCGACAGGGTCCATAATTGTTACAAAAAATGTCTACTTACCACCTAAGCATATACATTGTGGAATGCAATGAATGATTGAGTATTGAGTATTGAGTATTGAGTTGTCACTTGTTACATTACAACTAGTGATGGATTAATTAGCCATCGCATTCATTGTTAGCATGCGAATGCTCATTTAGCATTTAGCAAATGAAATGTAGTTGCGAAATTCTGTGAAGTGCGAAGTGAATTTATCGCTTCGTACTTTTTATACTATCATACGTCTGAGCGTCGTCGACCCGGGTGTCACCACTGTGTCGATCGCCCGGAGGACACGGTGGAGCATATGTTGGAGGTCTGCCCGGCTTGGGCAGAGCACCGCCGTGTCCTCGTGGAGGCGATCGGCGGCAGAGATCTCTCGCGGTCGGCCCTGGTTCAGGCCACGGTACGGAGCGAAAGGGCATGGGCAGCCGTCACCTCCTTCTGGAAAGCAGTAATGCTTGCGAAGGAGGAGGCGGGATGATTGAGGGAAATGCAAGTTTTGCGCCCTCTCGCCCCTAGCCGCCGCAGGAGACGCCCTGGGTTTCGGGAATCCCGGTTGGATATCCGGCCACCGTAGGCGCGGGTTTGCGGACAGTGAGCAATGGGTAGCTCACCGTCCGGTAAGGACCAGGCCCGGGTTGACGGCGCGTCGTATTCCACGCGCGCCTCAAAGAGATGTCATCAGCACAATGTAGGGGTCCACTAGAGCCGATGCCTGCCGGGGTCGCGGGAAGGTACTAATGGGTCACCGAGGCCCCCGCAATACAAGCAACGGAAAGAATACGGGTGCATTTTAGTCAGTAAGAGTCTGACACACCCTCCCGCTCCGCCCAGAGCGGGAGAAGTTATTTGATGATGTCCCACCCAAAAAAAAAAAAGAGCGTCGGCGACGCACTCAGCGGTAGCGTGTGCTCTCCGTCGCACCCACGGGTAGTCGGGAATACTAAATCTATCGGTTTCATGTGACCGTGAGCTCGTTCGCGAGTGAAATTTATTAGCAGGTGCTGCGAACTTGAGAAGAATGGATTAAGCAATTGTTATCTTATTGTCTTTGATTTGCGCGTACTTAAGGTTGTATATTGAATGAATGCTTGTGATTATCTAATTTATTTAAATTATTAGCATTAGCAGGGTGGTGCGAAGAATGATGTTTAGCAATTATTACCTTATTGTCTTTGATTTGCTCATACACGATGTATTGATTGAATGAATGCTTGATTGTTTATTTAATAATAATTTGTTGGGCACGCGCGTGGTCGTTTTGTGTCAAAGTTCAGTACGTTTTGGCAAGTGATAGTGAGTTTAGTTTACGTATTCGTTATACAGCAATTACATTATTTCGTCTTGTGCTTATTAGTTTACTTAAATAGATAATAGTGTGAACCCAATACAATCAAATCAAAATATCAAAAAGCCTTAAATAATGAAAGGTTTTAAATTGTTAAAATATTTAAGTACATGATCAATCTTAATCACATTAAATATGCAAGTGTACTAGCACAAATAAAACGATCGATCAGGTTAAGCAACGCTTGCCCCGGTTGGTCCGTGGATGGGCGACCATCTTCACATACCAAGACCCCTTCGTGCCTCGGAAAGCACGTTAAGCCGTTGGTCCCGGCTGTCATTTGTAGATCTTTGACAGTCGTTACGGGTCGTCAGAAGCCCGAAAGTCAGACAACCAGTCTTACCAAGGGGTATCGTGTTGCACAGTAACTGGGTTGTGGAGGTCAGATAGGCAGTCGCTCCATGTAAAATACTGGTATTCAGCTGCATCCGGTTAGAATGGAAGCCGACTGGGGTCGGCCTCCAGTCTAACCGGAGTGTTGAGTTTCCGTGCGAGGTGGAATGTTATATGTACAATGGTTCAGCGAAATTTAATTTTATGTAGTATTCATCTATCCGTAAGGCTTCCTGACAATAGTTGATTTCACAATTTAGGTTTTTCAGGAGGTCGTTGCCTATGATTCCATCGAAACCTAGGGTAATATTTTCGACAACGTGAAATTCATGGACGATCGATTCCTTTGTGGGTTATTATATCATCATTTAACTTTGGGACTTAAGACATAGAATCTAATTTCAGCAGGCTTATGCAGAAACCTATATCAGTAAGGAAAGATAAAGGCATATCAGCGACGGAAGTATATATTATTACGTGAGGTAAGTATATTTTTACTGTAGTTTTCAAAGTCATTTATTCAAACTAGGCTGAAAATTAGCACTTTTGGAACGTCAAAATTACATAAGAAAGACCCCCAAAACCCCACCCTTCACCACTTCCTAGTGCTTTGGCTGGGAAGAAAAAGTGGCGCACCAAACTCCCCAGCAGCACAGCTGTCCTTTCAGTTAAATGGATCCAACCAAAAAAATGGATTCTATACAATAGTATGCAAAATAATTTACACTACGCGCAACAGAAAACATTAAATTATTAGCCATTTGTCAGCTAGCACACCACTATACCAAAAAAAAAGGAAAAAACACAGAAAGCTATGCTAATCTCAAGCAGAAATAAAAACGTAAACAGAACTTAATACCTAAATAAAAGCCTCCAGGCATAAAGGGTGTGCCCGCTTACATATAGCTATAGCTGTAACTCAGTCACAAATGATATACTAGGACCATTGAAGTAAATAAATAAACAGTTAATTACTAATAACAAAACTAAACCATGGTCAGCAAGACGACCAGTCAACACAAGCAGCACCCATTCATGAGCATAACACAATAATCAGCCATTACCTCCCTCGCCATATTTGAGGGAAGGAGGCAACCCGATCCCCGACGCTATCGCGAGCAGTGACATCTAAGGGAGCATGACGAACTTGCTGCCGGTTGCTCCAATAAGAACAATATAATCCATAAGTGTCGAGGTCATTAGTTAATCACAGATTGCAATACAACTCATTAAAAAAACCATTGTAATGAGTAATTACGTTAGCTGCGATCGGAGGATTAAAAAAAAACCAAAAATGATTTAACTAAATTTATTTTAAAGTAAAAGAATTACATTGATTATATTAAATCTTAAATTAGCCTACGTGCCTATTCGAAGTATGAATATGGAATGGAATTTTACAGTTTTACAATAATTGAGTAATCTAGGTCTGTGCGACAGAAAGTGCTATCTCAGCTCGCTATTTCCGTCGTTCGTTTAATTGCAGCGTATGTTTCTACAATAAAATTATTGAGTGCTGAGTTGGCGATTCCCCTTATGCAGCTGCGTGTAACATCTCCACCCGCAGATCAGAAACTATTTTAGAACTTTGAGAGAAAATGTTTCTGGGACTTTTCCTCTGGGCGCGCGATCCTCTTCTCTTATTTCAGGTTCTTCGTAAGTATGTCCCTTGGTGTTGGAAGTTTCGCAGCGTTTGCAAAACCATTTGTTGCGATAGCCCAGTATAGCATGATAAGTGCGCCTGCACCTAATAATGCAATGTAGAAGGGTATGGTCGTATGATATATGACATCTGATTGCAGTTGGTTAAGCTGTATCGGCTGACTCGTCATGACATGGTTCTGGATACTGTGTAGTCCTCTTAAGTCGATTGAACTGAGATGAACTTGAGTTAAGGCAGCATGCGGTGTGTCCACGTCGTTGTAGGGAATGTTCATTAGTTTCAAAGGCTGCCCTTGTATTACGTCGTTGTCATTGTTAGTTCCTTTGTACGGAGATAACAATTGATAGGTATAGTGGCGAGGTAGCTTCCCTGTAGCGTATTGAAGTCTTCTCTCCCACAGACTGATTGCACTTGCGTTGGATTTGGGAATGATATGACGTAATGCTGGTCATCTAGTTTTTCCATCGCTTCTTTTTCCAAAAATACTGTATTAAATTGGCAGGAACTCTTGAGTGCTTGGTTCATGATAAGTTCTTGTATGCAGTCAGTTTTTGTTCGTATTTGATGGGTTATTTCCTTTTCACAGAGATACCAGTTATTAAACTTCGAGCATTCTGCTTCTATGTACACGAAAGAGTTTCCATTAGTTGCTATAAAGGGATAGGTAGGGATAAGGGCTTGACGATTTTTATTGGGTACTATAGATAACTTATATAAATCATAAATGATTTTGGAAATTATAGGAAATCTGAAAACTATAACTATTTGTTTTTCATTGAAATATGATGCGGGCCTGATAATGTCGTAGTATTCTCTGAGCTCTAGACTTAGTATTTCATCCTTACTGTATATTTGTTCTAACCTATTTACCATAGACCTAAGTGTTTCTATATCTATCATAGAATGAACAGTGCTTGACGCATGTATAAACGCTAACATATTCTCTATTCTAACTAATTCTAATCTTAAATCTTCTACATTTTCACTTATAATAGAAATGAGTTGACCAAACTTTGCATAAGTAATTAAACTGCCTGTGGTAAGAGTGTTATTTAACAGTAACTCTAAGGTGCTATTGATTTTACTCTGGTTTTCGACTAACTGTAGTAAAACGTTATTATGCTTAGCCATCCATTCTTTACTGAGACTAATGTGATTGTTGAATTCGTTAACTAACTTATTATTGTTAATTTGTAGATTTTTGATAGCGTTTTCATAATTTAAGGCATCTGTGTAATCTAGATTTCCGGTTATGCTTTTAACTACCGATCCGAGACCGTCTATTAGACCTCTCTTTACACGACCGGGCTCTAAAGATTTTAGCTGATTAGATACTTTGCCAATTTTGTTAGTAAGATAACTAATTTGGAACTCAAACAGTGTATAAGTGTCATTACTAAGCCGACTTTTGTATTCTGATATCTGATACTGTAGTGTTGTAATTTGATTTTCAATGTCCCTTAGATTCACGTACTGAAGAAATGTATGATGATGAGTCGTCATTCTCGTCGATCCAAGTTTATAAGGTAGTAAGCCGGGTCCATTGGCCAAGCTTTCAAGTTTTATCTCCGACGCGGTCGTCTCGCGAAGTACCAGCAATAATAGAATCCTGCAACAAGTTAGGTTCCTTAGGGCCTCTTTTTAATCTATTTTTGGCTACTGGGCCACGTTTTTTGGATGTGTAAACGTGTATAGGTAAATCGGCCAGAATGGTATCTTGGGTATATCGCGGTGCTGTTTTTTGGCGACTTGCAGAAGGGTTCTTAATGAATACCTGTTGTTGAGGAACGTATTCTATTTCAGGTTCGCGGTTCTTATTTCTATTTTCTATCAATGCAGTACGATTAAGAAGTTTCGTTTATGATATTATAAACTTCCTTCATTTGTGCCCTATGGTTGTGAACGTACTGTTGTAATGCTTGTTGCGTAAAATCGATGTCTAGAATGTCGCGGGGGTCAAAGTGACCAGTTAATAAATCGAATGGTCTGCATCTAGTAAAGCTATGTATTGAAGAATTATAACCAATTATAGCATAAGGCATAAGATTTACGATGGGCTCCTCTTTGTGCTTTAGTTTTAATATTCTTATATGTTCAAGGAGAGTTGAGTGGAACCTTTCTATGTTACCGTTATCGTTAGGCGAATGCGGTAAAACTCTATGATGGTTTATCTTATGAAGGCGTGTGAATTCTAAGAAAAGTTGGTTGGTAAATTCTGTTCCGTTATCAGTTACTATAGTTAAGGGAACTCCGTGGTGGGTGCAATATTGTAATAATGATTGAAGTATGCTAATGCCCGTGCCATCTCGGAGATGGTATGCTTGTCCGTATTTAGTAAAAACATCTATAAATGTCACATACTTTTCATTATGAACAGTGAATAAATCCATGTGAACTATCTCGAATGGTTTTGTTGCCGGGGGTACAATATTAAACTGGGGTCTAACAGGTCTCCGGTCATATTTAGCTTGCCCACAAATAATGCATTCATTAATGAATTTAGTTATTTGATCCTTCATTTTGGGCCAGTAATACTTTCTTGAAAGGGCTAAATAACATTCAGTAATTCCTCGGTGATTAGTTTTGCCATCATGGTAGTGTTGAATTATCTCCTGCTGACGTAGATAATCTTTAACGTTTTCTAATTCTATCTTAGCTAGTACTAAGTTCATAGATGAACTCTTAAACTTTTCTTGTATGACTGGTATGATGGTATACATGGCGAGAGGTGGATTTATTAAGATACCGGTTTTTACTTTCGGGTTCACATACTCTTTGAGGGCATTAACTACATCTTGTTCTAATTTAGATGACGATATTTGGATTGCTATACGCGTGTGGGTATCAAATGGTTTAGTAATTACTGGTTTTCGTTTAACGTCTTCCACTACAGTGAGGCATAATTGTCTATGAAATCTGTTAAGAGGTTCGTCTGTGATTGGGACTTCTAATATAGGATTTTCGAGGCTGGTGTGAACGGTTGCAGTGGATGAATTCGCGGATGGCGGGTTTTCTGATGGGTTAGGCATCAATGAACATAATTCGTCTATTATGGTGTTAATATCCTCATTGTGAATCTCCACTCGAGATAAGGCATCAGCGTTTGTATTTGATTTGCCTTTCTTATAGATAACGGTGAAATCGTATTCACTAAGTTTCAGCCTCCATCTAGTTAATCGCGAATTGGGTTCTTTAAGGTTCATCATCCACTGTAGAGGTTTATGATCCGTCAGTACTTTAAATTTACGACCAAACAAGTAAGGTCTAAAGTACTTGGTGGCCCAAACTATAGCAAGAAGTTCCTTTTCTATGGTGCTATAGTTAAGTTCACTTTCATTTAGGGTTCGGGATGCAAAACACACAGGTTTGTCGGAACCTACAGGTCCTTGAGATAGAACGGCACCAATTGCAACGTTCGAAGCATCTGTCGTCAATATGAACTCCTTATTAAAATCAGGATACTGTAGTTTGGGGTCATTTGTTAAGAGAGTTTTGCACTTTTCAAAACTGTTAATGTAGTCGGAGTCTAATATCACTTTTCTAACTTTTTTCAAACATGCTGTGAGAGGTTTCGTAATTTTTGCAAAATCCGGGATAAATTTACGATAGTAACCTACAAGGCCTAAAAATTGCTTAATTTCTTTTGGAGTTTTTGGAATGGGGTATTTTTCTATGGCTGTAATTTTATCTGGATTGGGTTTTATTCCTTCACTACTTATAATGTGTCCAAGATAACCAGTTTCATGCTTTAAGAACTCGGATTTATCCATTTGGATTTTAAAGTTCGATTCCCTAAGTCTATTGAAAACTTTCTCGAGATTCGTCATATGCTCTTGTAGTGACGTGGAAAAAACGATGATGTCATCAAGGTAGACCAGGCATATGTCATTCTGGAGACCTCTGAGGACATTGTCCATCACTCTTTGAAATGTGGATGGTGAATTCTTAAGTCCCATGGGCATTCGAAGAAACTCGAAATGTCCATGCTCGACATTGAAAGCTGTTTTTTGAATATCCTGAGGGTCCATTTCCACCTGGTAGAAGCCGCTAGCCAGGTCTAGAGTGGTGAAGTACTGGCACCTACCTAGTTTGTCAAGAACATCGCTAATGTTCGGAATGGGATATTTGTCGTTGATAGTTTTTTCATTGAGTTTCCTAAAGTCAACTACTAAACGCCATTTTTGTTTGCCTGAGGCATCCATTTTCTTGGGGACCACCCAAATGGGTGAACTCCATGCTGAGTCTGAAGGCTTTATTATTCCCTGATCTAACATTTTTGAAATCTGTTCCCTAACCTCCTGGCGATGGATGAATGGGTATCTATAACTTTTTGTATAAACCGGGACTTCATCTGTAGTCTTAATGCGATGTTTTATTTGATTAGTAAAAGTTAGTGCTTCGCCTTCGATGTAGAACACGTCAGCATATTTCGAGCAAAGAGCTATAAGGTTGACTTTTTCTTCCTCGTTTAAATGATCTGTTCGTAATCGCGCCGTAACCTCTTGAACTCGCTTGGTACAATGTTCGGTACGCATGCACTCGATATTAAATAAACTCGCGTGCACTGGTCGGTCAAGTGATAATACAATATCATTCGGGCTCGTATTTTCTATTTCCAAGTAGCCGCGATTGTTGTCCACGATAGTAAGGCACTCGCGTACAGTACAATTACATATAGTCTGTTCACTTACTAATGCCGCACCGTTTGGAGTGTCGATCGGTATTCTAACTAATTTTGAAGATTGAGCAGGTATGATGTCTTCATACAAGTTAACATTATAGGAATTATACATACGGATGGGATTGGATGATGTGCGCGTTATTAACCTCTGATCTTTTAGGTCTATCTTAGACTCCCATTTAGTTAGCAAATCTAAACCAATTAAACCATCGAAATAATCATGAAAACGGTATATAAATAACTTGATAAACTCTGGATCGTTAAATTCTGAAAAGCAAGGTAAAATTATAGAATAATTATTTCTACTAACCGCGTGTACATTGGTAACTTCAAACGGGTCATAATTTAAGGGAAAATTTGGGAAATATTTTTCTACAGCCTCCGGGCTTATAAAAGATTGATTCGCGCCAGTATCAATTAGTAATTTTAGAGGTGGTTCTGCTATTAGTATATACGGCAATTGACGCTGAGTTTGGAGATTTAATTCTATTTTAACTTTTTTGATTTCTGATCCTCCTGAAAATCCTGACTTGGACCTGCTTGAGGTTCAGACGAATCTGCCATATTCCCTTGAACACTTAAATCGCTTAAAGTCGGATCATAGTTGCACTCTAATGCAGCGAACGGACTATAATCGTAATAAGTATTATCGTAATTAAAACAGACCGGCTCGTAATAGTACTCCGTCGGGTAATATGAGCTATCGTATGACGCGCACTCATTCATGTTCATCTCTCGATGTTTAAAATAATTAGTTGGTGGCGGGTTGCCTGAATTTTGCCAATTATGACCAGATAACATGGGTCTAGGAGTAAAAGGTTGTACTCCACTCATAGGTTTAGGACCTTGATTTTGATTTTGCGCCGGATTGTTTCTAGGGGGCAAACGGAACATGTTACTTTGAGCGTTATAAGTTTGAGGTACCGCACGGAATATTTGCTGTGTACGATTAGGCATGCGATTTTGTGACTGCTGATTAATAAAGTTGGGATTAAATCTAAACGGTTGTGGCGGTGGTAGTTGGTTGGGTCTAATTCCTATGGGATTGGGCCAGTTGGGAATTGGTACTGCGAAATTATTATT